>VWPU01013778.1:0-43028 GCA_013398955.1 Callaeas wilsoni
CAGTGGGGCAGGAGGTCCCGGCCTCCATCAGCCCTTTCCTGGCCGTTGTCCCTGTGCCACCCACAGCAGCCACCCAGCCTCCTCTGGCTCCTCTTCCTGCAGAGCCCAAACCTCCCCAAATCCCATCTGGGCACATCCCCCAAACCTCAGAGCTAAATCCCTTTGGATGGGTGGGCTCTGAAGCACAGGCTCTGTCCTCTCCCAGCCGCCCAGGGAGGCTGTGCCGGTGGTAGGAACAGACCCCGGGACAGAGAGGAAACTCAGCCTCCCGACCCGGGAGCCTTTCCTGCCCTTCCCAGAATAGCCCCGTTGTTCTGCAGCCCCTTGTCTGCTCCGCCAGCCCAGCTCTCATTAACTCCTTTTCTGCAGCCTCGTTAGTGCGGGGGATCAATGGGGCGATTGTTCCCCCGCGCCCTGAATGAAGGGGGATTTTGTTTATTAAAAAGTCATGCTGGTGGTGAGGAGCTCCTCAGAGCCAAAAATAACTGAGGCCGCGATTGTTTCCTCCCTGCTCCCTTATCTGCTGCGCAGGACTCGCGGGCAGAGCCGCAGCCGGAGCAGATGCAGCTCCCTGCTAAAAATACCTTGGAGCGAGGAGCAGGAGACGTCAGCGGAGCTGCGAAGGGCATTAGCAAAGCTCTCAGACACGCAGGGCCACCGGCCACGCTGGAGAGGGGCTCCAGATGTTTGCTGAGGGTGCCAGGATGCCGGTGGGGTGTCCATCCCTCGGCCCTCGGGGATGCACAGCACATTTCAGCCTCCCTGAGGTGCTCTCTGGAGATTCCCTTTGGGAAAACTGCAGAGGGAAAGGAGCAGAGAGCAGGAATCCACAGGCAGGATTCCAAAGGGGCTGGGATCAGCGCAGGGTCTCCCCAGAGGCCGGTATTTTGTGGTCCCTGGTCTCTGGGCGTTGTTCAGGGCTCCCTGCAGACGGGCAGCACAGCCCAAGGGATCCAAGCCCCATGGCAGGAACACCCAGCCGAGCAGGCTGCATCAGCCACAGGTTTGGTTGGCTCTCCCAGAGCCCTCAGACAAAATGTTTGTGTCTTTCACAACCCAGAGGCTTTTCCTGCTGCAGGAATGCAGAGCGGGCACTTGGAGGACACACGCACAGAGCCTTCCCTTGTGCCACCTCTTACATCCACCCAACCCAGGGAATCTTTTTGCTTCCCAGAGAATCTCCTGGCGTGAGGTCCAGCGTTTCCTGACCACCAGCTCAACCCCACCCGCAGCCCTCAGCCCTCCTGGCACCAGCGGTGGGGAGCTGTGTGCCAGCCCTGCTCCACAGCCGTGCTCCATCCTGGCAGCAGGGACAAGGAACCAGGTGAGCAGCAGCTCCAAGCAGGTCCTAGAGGTGCCCTTCACCCCCTCTCCAAGCACATAGAGCATCCTACAAACAGTGCACACAACAGTGGCCTCCCATCAACCCTGTGAACCACCCTCTTCATTTTCCCAGCTGTTCCTTGACATTATTTAACTGATTTGATTTAGGGCCAAAAGCATCTGGGCTGCTCTGAACCCTGGAGGGCAGAGCTTGCCCAGGACACGATGCTGGTGATGCTCTGCCCAGGTCCACTCCCCAGAAGGCAGGCAGACATGAACACTTCAGAGCAATCTGGGACAAAAAGAGTGATCCCCTCACCTTCCCCAGGCTTCTGTGGGCTGTTCTGGCAGGGAAAGTGTCCACTCCTCATGGCAGCCCTCATGGGAGCAGCACATCAGAGCCAGCCCTGGCCCCTCTGGCCATCCCTGACTCCACACAGCTCCATGGTCCTGCTCCCTCCCCAGGTGGGATTTTACTGCAGGAGCATTTCGAGGCTCGGGGTGGGGGAACCTTCGCTGAAGCACCCGGCAGCTTTGGAAACTCTCCCTGCTGCTTTTCCAAGAGCCTGATTTTGGCTTTCTGGCCCAAACACACCACTCGTTTTTCTGCAGCAATGAAGATAAACGTCAATAAATCTTCCGCAGTCATTCCACGAGGCCAAGAGTGATCTCAGCCCTGAAGCATTTCAGTATCCTGCAGTTACACCCCGAGCCCCCATCCAGCAAACTCACCCTGCTCCAGAGCCTCAAACACACAAGTACCTCCTTCAAGGAGGTGCCCGGTCCCTCTGAAGTCAATGCCACCTCTGTGCTCCAGGGTTTGACTGGATCAGCTCCCAGACAAGCAGCCTGTGTGCAGCAGAAAGCGCTGGCAGTGCTGAAGCCCCCTTGCAGTGCAGCTCCTGGGGTCCCAGGTGTTCTGCTGCCTCTTCTCCTCGCAGCTCCCATCAGCCAGCCCCCAGCAGGGTGACCCCAGGCTTCGCAGCCTCTGGGGGTCTTCGTTCACGGGCCAAGGCTCATCTGTTTCTTTTTGCCCCTTGGAGAAGGGCTTGGGAAGTGGGGTGATGCCCTGGCCTCTTCTGCATAAACTCCCAGCACATGGCTCCTCCTCTGGAGATGCAAAGTCCTTTTCCAGCTGGACGGGCAGGTAGGGGTGGGGGGATCCCACGCTGTGCAGGGTGCAGCAGGCCCAGCTGATGGACACTTCTCAGCCAGTGGTATCTCTCCAACACCTTTCAGTGGTACCACAGCACCACGGGCGATGCAGGACCCTGGGCATCCTGCTGGCTTCTCCCTTCTGGCCTCTCAGTCCATGGGTGTCCTGCCACGGGGTCACTGCCCTGACTGGCACGAGCCGTCTGCTCCATGGCATCTGTTGGAGAGGGCAGGGAAGGGGCAGCTCAGCTCCACAGCACAGCTGGGTGCAGGCAGGGCACCCCTGAGGATGCTGCTTCAAGGGATAAGGAATTGAGTCCTTGCTGGACTGAGCTGGCACCAGTGGGGGCTGCAGCTGGAAATGGATTCACGGATCTGCAGCACATGGCAGGGAACCAGGAGCTCCCCACTCCTCCCCTGCTCAGGGGAGCAGGATTGTTCCCCTCCTGGACATGCAAAGATTGGGTTTGGTCACAAAACTCGGTGGGGAGAACGTGTTATTCTGCAGTTCCCAGGTTCTCTTCCAGCCCAAAGGCAGCAAATATTGCTCTTCTTCAGACACACCAAAACCAATCTTTGCTGGCCAGGGTGTGTGACCCCAACTCCTGGGGCAGAAACCCCTTCCCCTTGCAGAAGGACAATGTGAATGTTTCATTCAGCAGTTTTACAGCTTGCATTCCCCTCCTTCCCTCTGCTCTTCCTGGATGAGCAGGACCTGCCTCGTGCCTAGACTGCCATGAGCTGCAGGGTTTGCAATGCCACAGCCTTGTTTCCCACCCTAAATTCAGCCTGTTCAGTATTATTGCAGGGTGGCCCTTGCTGAACAACTTGACCTTGCAGAGCACCCATGAAAACAGACTGTTTCCAACCACCCTGGGAAGGCTCTGTCAGAGTCCTTATCAGAAAATGAGCTTAGAAATTCCTCAGCACCCAGAGCTGGTGCCAGGTCATGGCTCTTATCTTCTGCAGTTGCTGCAGAAGGGAACATCCAGTGTGTGCGGGAGAAACACAGAATTAATTGTCCTGGAGCTGGGATGGAGCCCAAAGAAATTGAGGGTAATTTTTTTTCCATCTTCTGAGTTTCTGGTGTTCAAAATGTCTCATTGTTCCTTTGCAGTTGTTCTGCTCCAGTTCAAATGCAGGTTCACAACAAACACAAGCAGCTCTTTGAAATATAATTATTAGAAATTTGCACCTTCTGAAGGATGGTGAAGGAAATCTGAGGGATCCTCCTCTGAAAGCGACTGTGAACAACATTCCTGAATGTGTCCATTCCTCCCCAGGACCCCCAGAAAAACTATTCTATTTCATAGAATCATCAGATTCCAGAATCCCAGACTGGTTTGGATTGGAAGGGACCTTAAAGCTCCTCCCATTCCACCCCCTGCCATGGGCAGGGATACCTCCCACTATCCCAGAGTGCTCCAAGCCCCATCCAACCTGGCCTTGGACACTGCCAGGGATCCAGGGGCAGCCACAGCTTCGCTGGCACCCTGTGCCAGGGCCTCCCCCCCCTCCCAGGGAACAATTCCTTCCCAATATCCCATCCATCCCTGCCCTCTGGCAGTGGGAGGCCATTCCCTGTGTCCTGTCCCTCCATCCCTTGTCCCCAGTCCCTCTCCAGCTCTCCTGGAGCCCCTTTAGGCCCTGGCAGGGGCTCTGAGCTCTCCCTGGAGCCTTCTCTTCTCCAGGTGAGCACCCCCAGCTCTCCCAGCCTGGCTCCAGAGCAGAGGGGCTCCAGCCCTTGGAGCATCTTCGTGGCCTCCTCTGGGCTCTCTCCAGCAGCCCCAGGTCCTTCCTGTGCTGGAATCCCAGGTCTGGAGGCAGCTCTGCAGGTGAGGTCTCACCTCAGGGGAGCAAGGAACACCCTCTCCCTGATCAGAGCAAATCCCATTTCCAGTCCAGGGCACACTGACGTAGCTAAAGACCAGTTTGCCACCAAAATGTTGCATTTTCAAAGGATCACCTTATCCCAGGGAAGCAACCTGAGCAAGCTGCACATTTCCCTGGAGCAATCCCAGCGAGGTGGGACAGGGCAGGCAGGATGGGTCTCTCCTGCTCCTGCCCTCAGGGAGCACAGGGAGATCCAGCCCGGAGCAATGCCATGGGGCACAGCGCTCCCTGTCCTGGACATGGAATTGTCCCTGTCCCTCACAGGGGCACCATGGGGCACAGCCAGCCCTGCCTGGTGCAGGAGCAGGGCCAGCCCCGCTCCCACAGCCCCAGCAGCTGGGGACATGTGCTCTCCATCACTCCCGTACTGCTGGGATCTGCCACAGCGGCTGGAAGGGGCTGTTCCTCCCCTGCAGACACAGGCCAGCCTTTATTTGGTCCTTGCATGTGCACAAAGGCATGTGCTGCTTGCAAACTCCTTTGGAAAACTGCTGGCAGCCAAGCAACCACAGGGAATTTTCCCACAAGGTCCCAGCCACAAAGAGACCCAAACTCCAGGGCTGTTTCCAGCCCTCTCCCCTGCATGTGCTGGGTGAGCATCAGAGGATGCTGGGGAGCCTTGTCCTGGCCTCTTGCCTGAGCCTGACTGATTCCATGCCCAGCTGAGCCTGGCTGCAGAGCTGGAGGTTATTCCTTTTGGAAAGTGCTGCAGAGAGAGCTTCAAGATCCCAAAAGACTGTGAAGGAGACCCAAGAGCCTGGTAAGAGCCACTGAGTGGGTGGCAGGTCCTTCATGTTCTGGCATGGACAGTGTCTGAACTTGGCCCCACAGAATCCCAGAACCATTTGGGTTGGAAAATCCCTCCAAGTCCATCGAGTCCAACCTGTGCCAAATCCCCACATTGTCCCCAGCCCAGAGCACTGAGTGCCACATCCAGGCCTTCCTTGGACACCTCCAGGGATGGAGACTCCAAACCTCCCTGCACAGCCCCTTCCAATGCCTGACTTCCCTTTCCATGAGGAAATTTCTGCTGCTGTCCAACCTGAGCCTCCCCTGGCCCAGCCTGAGGCCGTTCCCTCTCCTCCTGTCCCTGTTCCCTGGGAGCAGAGCCCGACCCCCGCAGCTGCCCCCTCCTGTCAGGGAGTTGTGCAGAGCCACAAGGTCCCCCCTGAGCCTCCTTTTCTCCAGGCTGAGCCCCTTTCCCAGCTCCCTCAGCTGCTCCTCGTGCGATTTACCCCCTACACCCTTCAGACTACGCGGCCAACCCTGTCCCACTCCCTCCGCCTGTACCTGGGGTGGTTATGCTGAGTTCAGCCTTTTACTGTAAATTCACTTTCCAGAAGCTGGTCCAATCCTTGGGGCAGACAGGGAATCACATCCAAGGGCCAGTTGTTGGCTTCCCACCAGGTCTCAGCCCCCTGAAGGGTCCCAGCAGAGCAGAGCCCCCCCCGGCAGGCCCTGAGCCCACAGGTACAGACTGGAAACAGCTGTTGGACAGATGTGCTGCAGACAGGCAAAGGCTCTCAGCCTGCCGGGGTTGCTCTGGTAACACCCAAACACAAACCTCACCTCCAAAGGCTTCGAGCCTTGCCATCAGCACAATGCGAAACAACAAAGTGATGAAATCTCCACCGTGCAGAAACCCCCTGGAAGCACCAGCCTGGCTCAGATTTGTAGAAAAAAAGAATGCCAAGAAACTGAGCAGACTGGGAACAGGCAGTGGGAACAGCCCTGGGACAAATCCATGAAGTGCAGCAGAGACAGAAGAGAGGCAGCAGCATCCCCAGGAGCGAGTGGAAGGTGGAGGAGAGAGCAGAGGGGTGGTGGAAGGGGCAGGTGGTCACCAGAGATGGGCTCTGGTCCCACTGGGGGCACTGGGCCTTAGTGGGAATTGCTCTGGAGCTGCACAGCCTCCAGCACTGCCCTGTCCTGCTGCAGTTCCAGGAAATGCTGTCTGGAGAGGGACCTCTGGGATCACTCCCAGAGCAGCTGCATTTTCAGACTCATCAGATCAGTGCATTCCAACACAAGGGGCCTCCTGCAGCCCCAGCGCTGCCTCCTGCCCCACCACAGGGTCCAAGGGCTCTGTTGCCCTGTTTGGAGTGGCCCCTTCCAGCAGCTCCTCCCGGAGCACAGGCCATGGATGGGACACGGGGGACACCCCCTTGCACGAGCTGGGCCAGCACACTGCACACCACTTCCACGGAGCTGCCCACGGGGTGCTGGGAGTCCTTGGAGCAGGGACCAGAACTCAGCCCTCCCTGCTCCAGCCACGGGGCTGCCTCGGGCTCTCAGTGGTTTCAGCTGACAAAGCCACAGCCCGTTTTCCTCCCCCTCCTCAAGCAGTCCAGGGCCTGGCCCGCCAAATCCCACCACATGCCCTGGCACCAGCAAACCCTGGTTCAGCACGGGCGCACCAGGACGCTCTGTCCTTACAAGCTAGCACCAAGTTCAGGAGCTGGCAATCACACCAGACCACTGGCCTTGGCCCCAGCCCCTGCACTCCCTCACTGCCAGGCACCTCCCCAATTCACAGCCCATTGTTTTAAGGAGAAACAGCACCCAAACCATGCTTTCCATTCAAGAGTGGTCAGGAGCTGGCCTTGGATTCACTTGGGAGCTGCCAAGATCCTCCCTGGGAGCCCTGGCCAGTGCCCCCCTGCAGCCCCTCTGTGCTGAGGATCTGCAGGACAAGGAACACTCCTCAGGACAGGGGACACTCCTGCAGGACAGGGGACACTCGTGTGTCCTGTGCCAGCCTCGGCCAGGCAGTGCAGTGGTGACTCCTGGAGCTGAATAACCCATGACCCCGAGCCTGCCATGTCACCTGTGACTCATCCCACAGTGCCACCAGGCAGGGGCTGGCGCTCCCTTCCCCGCCCAGCCCTGGGTGATAACAGCTCCACCTCATGCTCCTTCTGACCTGGGCTTGTCCATCTTTGGAGAAGCCTTGCTGCAGGACAGCCACGCCGAGGTCAGAGGACAGGAAGGGCTTGGACATTTAGAGTGGCGTCACCTCCATCGTGTCCAGGAGGAGCCTCGTCACCTGGGGACAGTGTGGGAGGCACCTGGCAGGCCCAGCCCTTTACCCTCCACGTTCCCACCTGCTGCCCCATCCTGCTGTGTTCCACAGCCAGGCACCAGCCCGTGGTGCAGCCCCGTGGAGCAGAAACCATCCCGAGCTGCAGAAATGGGAGTGTGCACAACAAAGGCAGGAGAAAAGCAGCGAAGGCAGGATGAAGGGCAGGAGGGAACAACGTGGTGCAACCAAGGCACCATCACCCTGTGGATGATGTCAGCCTGGACCAGCCCCAGCTCCAGCTCCCAACCCTGCTCACACATGCCAGCTCTGGTTCCAAAAACCCTGGCAGAGCTCGGTCCTTCCATGGGAAACCAGAGCCCTGGAGCCCTGCGGCTTGAATCCAGGGCATCCTCGCCAGGGAGCTGGGCAGAGGCTGGGCTTGACTCTGCTTTTCCAGGGAATTTCTGTAGTTTGTGGAAAAAGGAGCCTCAAGTGGCCCCTGTAAACACACCTGTGCCTGTGGAAGAGCAGCCACCCCCGAGCAGAGTGCCCCAGGCTTCCAGGCCCCCTCTTAGGGGAGGCAGCAGGAGGCCAGGAAAACATTTGTGAACAGGAATTTTTAAAAATCCAAACAGCAATTTGACAGATTTCATGCAGAGGAACGAGTGCTGTGACTGTTCGTTTTCCTGACCTGGAACATGCAGATCTTCAGCACTCCCACATTCAAAGCAATTAATCTGGGAATCGCTGGCTGGACCAAGGATGGATGTGCTGGGATGGAATGGAGCCCAGGAATACCCCAAACCCCCACTCTGGCCAAGATTCAGGCGCTGCCAACCCCACAGCAAAAGGGGTTAAACCCTGCTGGGATCCACCAACAAACCAGAGCTGTCAGCCTTGTGCTGCACTTGATTTGTGCCAGCCTTTGAAGAGACACATCTGGGGATGGCTCCGCACAAAGCCACAGAGCTGGGATTTGAACACCCAGGAACTGCCACAGAGAAGATTTGTCACCAACGCAGAGTGTGTGGCACGTCAGGAGCTCAGGAGGGTGAGACAGGAACAAGAGATTCTCCCAGGGCTTTATTTCCATTGACAGCTGCAGTTATTTTGGGAGCTTGGCACAATGGAGAGTGCTTTTGCAGGGGCCAGTTGGATCCAAGAAAAAAGGAGATGTGTTTTTCTTTAAGAAAAATACAACAGCACTGTAGCTTGATTGGAAAAAGACCAGGTTTTGTTTTTCTGGTTATGTTTTTCCTTAGTGGGCATTCCTCTGACACTCTGCAGCATTTTAAGGTTTTTCCAGAAAATGAGGAGCAGTCCCAGCCCTGACAGGAGCAGTTACTGAGCCACCAGGGCTAAAAGTGGCAAAAGCACCGAAGGTTTCCAGAAGCCACAGCTGGAAATAACTGAGCACAGCACCACAGGAGAGCACGGGGCAGCCAGTGGGGCTCCACACAATCTCTGCTCCAGCCCGGGGCTTTCCATCCCTGTCTCCTCATCTTGGAGGAGTCTGGCATTTCCCGACGGCTCTGTGCAGCCATGGAAAAGTGGGGAACAGGCACAGGATGGTCTCAGAGCAGAGCAAATGGGGTGCTCAGCAGCAGAGGGCTTTGAATTTGTGAGGCCTGGGGGAAGTATTGGGGATGGAATCATGGAATCCCAGACTGGTTCGGGTTGGAAGGGTCCATTCCTTGGTCAAGGCCACCTCCCACTGTCCCAGGCTGCTCCAAGCCCCGTCCAGCCTGGCCTTGGACACTTCCAGGGATCCAGGGTCAGCCACAGCTTCTCTGAGCACCCTGTGCCAGGGCCTCCCCACCCTCCCAGGGAACAATTCCTTCCCAATATCCTAAACCTTCTCTTTCAGTTTGAAGCCATTCCCCTTTGTCCTGCCGCTCCATGGGGAGCAGGACCCAGGTGCTTGTTGTTTTTCCTGAGTCCCACCTGAAATCTGGCAGTGGTGCTCTGAGGACAAAGCTCGTGGCAGTGGCCCAGCAGTGGCCCCAGCCAGCCCAGCCATGTCTGCCAGATGCAAAGCCCCGCTGGGAGGACCTTGCAGCACTGCCAGGGTGAGAATTCCCCCTCTCACACAGGAAGACCTGGATTTGCCAGCTCTTACTTTCCATCACAGGTGCCAGAGCTGCAGGAGGGGGTGGGCAGGGCCGGCGGGTGTGCTGGGCAGGATGGAGAGGACCAGGGGGAGGAAGAGGAGCAGAAAAGCCATGGGACACCCCTGCTGGGTCCCACTGCTCCTGCAGCATCACTGCCAGTGGGACTGTGCAGCGAGGTTTGGTTGGTGCCTCTCCTCACTGCCCAGGCTGAGCCCAATTCCAGCTGAGCCCAGATGTGAGGATGCCCATCCAGACACCCTCAGCCAGAGAAACAGCACAGAGCAGAGAGGATGAAGGCCAAGGAGTAGGACCCACATTCGATGGGTTTCAAATTCCCACCCAAGAAATGCAGCATTTGGGGAGATAGGAGCCTCAGGGTTAAAAAAGCAGCTGAATTCCCCAAGCCTGTCTTTACCCAGCAAGCAGGAGCTTCAGCCACTCCCAGAAACAGGGGAGATGAGCAGAACAAGAGGATGGAACCAGAAAACCCAAGCACAAGTGGTCTTTAAAACCAGAGCCTGGAAAACACCTCCAGCATCTGACCCCTCCCCAGAGCTCAGGCTGGCTGGTGGTGCCACACCTGACCCCACAAACCTGTGCAGCCACAAACAAAAACAGGAAATCATCTTCCCACCTTCCTCAGGAGGCTCTGCTTCTGCAGGTCCAGGAGAAATCAAGTTCTTGGCCTGCTCTGTGGGGACAAAGTGGGACATCAGGAGTCTCCTCTTCCTACACAGGAGCAAGTAAATAACCCCCTCGTGGGGTCTGTGTCTCTGCAGGTCACAGAGGGCTCTGGCTGCCAGCTCAGCTGGAGCCCAGCGTGCTCTGGATGATGGAATGTGCCTGGACGAGGAGCCAGCGAGGGCTGACACATTTCCCAGCAAGCTTCCTTCCCTCTAAAACACCCCTGTGCAGAGGGGGCCGTGCCCTTGAGGCCTTTGCAGATGAAAAGATGGACCAGCAGGTCCAAGCTGAGGCCCCTCTGGATCTTCAGTGGTGGCCCTGAAGCTCCTGTCTGTGCAGGAGGGGAGGGACAGGGAGGGACTGTCCCTTGGGAGGTCACTCTGCCACCATGCTCAGAGTCCTGTCCTGGGGACTCCAGCAAATTCCCCAAAGGAGCCGGGGACTCCAAATTCCCCAGAGACTCCAAATTCCCCAGAGTCTCAAAGCTGCCCACAGAGAGCCAGAGCATTGCCCTGTGTGCTGAGACCAGCCTGGCTGGACGCTCAGCTGTGGGAAGAGCAGGCAGAGCAGTGGGAGCTCTCCTGGGAATAATTCCCTGGCACGTGGACACAGCAGAGGAGAGCAGGCAGAGCCCACTACGCTCCTTGCCAGAGTCAGTTCCTGGGCTTCTGAGTAATGAGTATGTCCATAATTATCATCTCATTAATGCCGTGCCAGTGCTTCAGGAACTACATTTTTATGGCTCAGCCATAAAAGCTGACACTATTTAAAATGTGATTTTCAGGGGCTCCCATCCTACTTCCTTCCTCTCTATTTATTTTAGGAAAGGAAAGATTGGCTGGATCAACTTATCAGACTTCCTACCTCTGGCAACACTTGTACTTCTTGAAAGATCATCTAGTTAATTAACTCGATTGTTTGCATACAAATGACAAATGAAATGAAATACGTAGGGCAATAGCTGCAAGAGCCAGCCGGGATCCCCATCCCACAGCCGAGCCCTGCACAGCTATCGGTGCTGCTCACGCCCGGGGGGGCCAAAGAAAAAGGTTTTAGGAATTATCTCTAGAAAACACAGCAATGTGGAGATCCAGATTACCAGTCTTTGTGATAGGGGACAGGTCAGCTGGACACAGCAGAGATGTCACCCTGACCTCCCGGGGCCATCCCACAGCCCGACCCAGGCCAAAATTTGGCTCTCAGCTCCCACCTTTTACCCACAACCAAACAGATTCTGAGTGGTCAGAGGGCAAAGGGAAGGACTCTTCCCTTGGCTCCAGCATCAACACAACGGACCCATCCTCAAGCTATGGAATTTAATTTTTTCCTTGTAGAAAAACACAGGATTCATCTTCACACGAGGCCTTTGGCCTCCTGCAGCTCTGTCCTCCATCTCTTGTGTCCTGGGGGACATTGTCCCTGTCCTCCTGCAAAGCTCCTCGGTGTGCCAGGGGTGCATCCCTGGGCTCTCTGCCCCAACCCTGCCACACACCAGGAATGTCACCAGCACCTGGACAGGCCAGCTGGGACTTTGGTCAAGTCTGGAGCCCCTCCAGCAGAGACCCCTCCTTCTCTGGGGCCTGTTTTTCTGCCGTGCCAGCTTTGCCATGAGCACATCTGCCCTGGTGTCCCAGCTGAAGGTCTGTGAGCTGTCACACGCTGTGGCTGTTGTCCCTTGTTGTGTCACCTGCTGCTACCAAGAACAGTTTGGCTCCATCGCTTTTCCCGCTGTCCTTCCCAAAGCTGTGGATGCTGTTCTATCCCACCCCTCTCCATCCCTCCGCCTCAGCAGCCTCTGCAGGCTTCCCTCTGATTTCTCCACACCCCTCTTGAGCTGGCTGGAGGGAACAGGGCACAAAATCAGGTGGACACATCCAAAGCCCCCGTGTCAAGCACAGGAGCTCCATCCAAGAGCAGAGCAGCACTTGTTTGGCTCCGGGGATCAGCTTTCAGCACGTGAGCCCGTTCTGCCCTGGGAGGTTTGTTTGGTGCCCTGTGACCCATCACAGCTGTCCCCAGGCCCAGGAGCAGGAGGTTCACCTGCTTGTCTTTGTCTAGAAAATCACGTTAGGGACAACAGGGCTGCTCCCCCAAGGAGCTGACGCATGGCCTGGGTGGAACTTTCCATGAGAAACACGTGTGGCCCGAAATAATTGTCCCATTAGTTCAGGAAGGGACAAGAAATTACTTGCAAATGGCTCCTATGCAAACACTCCCTCCACAGCCCCCTCCTGCTCCTGCTTGGCTCTTCTTCCTCTCCCCGACCTCCCTCTACCTCTCCCTCTGCCAAGAGAGGAAGGCAGGGAAAGTGGGGGTCCCCGATTTTTCCAAGGTGAGAATCCCGTTATCCCCTCCATGCCTGCCTGTGCCCCGTGCACAAAGGGGGTGCTGGCAGTGGGTCACTCAGGAGCAGTGCCCCTTGTCCCCTCTCTGTGTCCCAGCCCTGCTCAGCCACAAAGGAAAGTATTTTTCACCATCCTTTCCTGCATCCTCCCGCAGGCCTCGGGGCTGGCTGCACTCCGCATTATCCACTTTCCTTCCCCTGCTCCAGGGAATGTGTGAGCTGGATGGGCCGAGTAAAAATGACCTCATGCAGGGAAGAATCAGAAAATGAGCAATGAGAGGGACACAACAATGCTTCCCCAATGAGCTGGAGGCACCCAGGGGACTCTGACCACCGCTGCATTTCCTGCCCTGGCACCGGCCCAGCCGAGCTGCGTTTGTGTCCTTGACTGAAGCCTCTGAGTCTGGTTTTATTTTTACCTCAGAAGCCTTTTACTTTCTCTGTATTTGCTCCCTTGGATTGTTTAGGGGCGATATCGTTAATGCCACCTGCAGAGGCTGGTGGCACTTGTCCTGCCAGCCTCAATCCAAGGGTGCTTTGGAAGGGCATCTGTGGCACCCTGGGCAGGACGATGAGCTGGGCACCCCCCTCACCCACCCCAGCCAGCTTTTCTGAGCCCAGCCCCGGGGCCAGCACCTGGAAGGACAGGAGCCCTCAAACACACTCTGCACCCTCTCACCCCTACCACACCCAGAGGGTGCCAAAATCCCCAGACAAACCCAGACCAACCCCGACCTCCATCCCCGCCGTGCAGACGGCTGCCTGCTCCCGTGGCGGGTGTCCAGACAGCTCCTGGGCGTCTCAGCCACCCAAATTAGAGCTCAGGGTGCTCCTGATAAGCCTCAGTAGCGCTGAGCAGGGTGAAGGGATTGTCACAGCAGCTCAGCTGTTTACTCCGGGCAGGGAATTCTTGTGTCAGTGGATCCAGTATCAAACTGCTGAGCTGTGTTTAGTCTGGGGCTGGAAAGCAGCCTTGCTTCTATTCTGAGAATATTTGTCTAATCAGGGGTGCAAGGAATGATTTTGCTCAGTAGAAAGTTATGTTTATTTGGGTGAGTTTGTCCTCCAGGATGGGTGCCTTGGAAAAGCCCAGTAAAGGCTGAGCAGTGCTGGAGCGTCTTGGGGCACAGGGCACACCTGCAAAAAAGGCAAACTTCTATTTCTGTAGAAATAAGAGAAAAGCTTTATGCTCCTGGCTTCCAGCCAGCTCTGGAATGAGGCTCCTTGCAGCCCAAGTGCTGCAGATGCTCACATGGGATGACCACGCTCCTCATTCCCTTCTCCCAGCAAATCTTCATCCCAGAGGTGCTCAGCAGCTTGAGCTTCATTTTCCTGTGGCTGCCACATTCAGAGTTTCCTTTGCTTTTGTACATCACAGGTGACCCCAGCACCCATCCCTGGCTGCCAGCCATGTCAGGAAGCTGATGAAATACTGAGCTGAGGGACACCTGAAGGGTGAAGGCCATCCCCTGGGACAGGTGAGACATTTCCCAGCCTCTCCAAGTGCTTTTGGTTCATCCCAACCTCCTCATCCCCGAGGGTGTGAGGGAACCATCACATTAAACCCAGGACTCTAGGATGTTTTACCTTTCTCACACCCAGAATCACATTGGTTTTTGAACCCTTCAGCTCTTTCTGGTGATAATTCCCATTTTCCCATGTACATCCCTTCCCTGGGGAGCTTTGCCTTCAGCTGGGCGAGCTTTGTCCCATGGATGAACCAGGAGCACCTCGGTGGACTTTGCCCTGTTTGCACACAACAAACACGGCTGAGTTGTGACTATTTGCAACTCAGCAACCACTAATTTTTAGCCCAGAGATAAATCCTCATTATCTGCCGAGATAAGGTCCTCCCTATTTTGGAAGGCACTGGTTTCCACATTGGGAAATTCCCCTTGGCTGTGGCTCCAGCGATGTCCACAGGCAGCTCTTCCCCACATCCCTGAGTTTCGGGATGAGGCTGGGACAGGCAGCAGCTCCCACTGTCCCCCTTCATGGGTGGCTTCAGTGCAGATAATGGCCCCTCTCCCCCCCAGGGCCATCCCCAGCCAGGTGACCCCCATGATTCCAGCATCGCTGCCATGGGAATGTCCCTCCAGCAGTGCCACTTGGGTTGAGGCTGTGGCTCAAATTAATTAGGAATATACCTAATTCCCATTCCCATCACGCAGGCTTGTGGCATTGGCATCGATAAGTCAGGAATTTCTTTTCTCGGTATGACTGGATTTTGTCCCGGATATCTGATTTTGTGCTAAGTAAGGACATTTCTCTTCCCCTTCTGTGTTGTAAGCTCAGTGTCCCTGGAAGAGCCCCCTGTGTCCCCTCAGGGCAGTGGGGCTGGATCTCCATCCCCACGATGTCCCTCAGAACAAACCCCCTCCCTGGGCTGACTTCCCTCATCCAGTTCCCATGCAGATGCTCCAAGCTCCTCACACCTTTTGCTCTGCAGCTCAACGTCTCGGAGAAGCCGTCACAGACCCTCTCCTGCAGCACGGAGAGGACAAAGCTGTGGCTTCGGTGTCACCACAGAGTCCACGACGAGACCTGAGTTCATTTTGAGACCTGTCCTGCTGCAGGGGGCAGTGGCCATGCCAGGACAACATGGGACAAGCACGTGGCATTTCCAGCTTTCCCCCAGCCCTGTCTCTGCAGGGAATCGAGTGGCTCCGAGCACGTGGGGATGGCGTTTGCCGAGTGACTCAGGCCAGCCTGGAACCCAGCAATAAATTCTCTTACAGCAATAACCCAGCTCCTGCCACTCACCCAGGGCTATTTCCATCTTTCCAGGGAGTCACCCCAGGTCCTCATTTCTCCATCCCCATGATGCCTTTGTCCCCTGCAGAGATCAAAGCCGAGCACCAGATTCCCACCCCACACATCCCACGGCAGCTCCAGCCCTCCCTGCCTGCCTGGCTCACTGGGCTGGGATAATTCCTGGAGGGAAGGCAGGTTGTAGGCTCAAAATCCAGCGTGGTTATGGGGTTGGGATGCTCCTGAGCATCACCAGCACCACGGGATGCACCAAGGCTGGCTGGACCTGTGCTCAGGGCAGGGAGAAGGTGACAGCAGGGACTGAGCTGCCCAGTGCCCACAGAGCCCCCTGAGCCCAGACCTTCTGTGGGTGCCCCAGTGAGCCTGGGGACGTGGAAAAATGGGGGAGGCAATGAAGGGACTCTGCTGTAAGTTTCCTTACACTGATGGTTTGGGATGGAGCGAGGGGAGCTCAGGAGTGCAGATGGAGAGAGGGGGGAGGTGCAAGAAAATCTGTGTTGAGTCCAGACATGAAGGGAAACCCTCACAGCTGGGAAGGAGAGGAGATGAAAGCTCTGAGCAATGCCAGGAGCCAGAGGACTGTCTGCCTTGGAGGAGGCAGCTGGGAGGGTGCACCCCCCCACCGGGTCCCTGCAGCTCCGGGGTCAGTGACTGGGTCACCCCTGGGACACCATCCATGGACCTTGACCCTGGCATGCCAGCAGCATCTCCAGGAGAGCCACCAGGACAGCCACCAGGAGAGCCACCTCGCCAACCCTGCTGTCTCCAGCCAAGCCCTGAGCAGAACCCGCAGCTCTGCCTCAGTGTCCCCACCTGGCATCACCTGCTGGTTGTTCAAAGAGGGAAAAAGGGCAGCTCCCCAGAAGAGATGGCACCTGCTGGGAGAGCTGTGCTCAGGGGGGGCAGCCACACACATCTGGGCATCACCAGCAGCACCTCTGGGCAGCCACACCACAGCCCACATAGCCCTGTGACACCACAATCACATCCCTGAGCCACCCAAGGCCGACCACAACCAGGTGACACTTCAGGCACCAAACACACCCTGAAAAGCCTTTACAAAATATTTGCATCCTACACCAGAGCTGCTGAGGCACGGCCCTTGCTGGGGAGGAGCAGCCCTGCCAAGCTGTGCATGGACCTGGAATAGCTTTTTGTTGCTGCTTTTGGTGTGTCCCCAGAGGGACCCGGAGCTGCAGGAGGTCACTGGTGTGTTTGGGCATTTCCCTGGTCAGAGGTTCGTGCCCTGCTGCATTTAACAGTGACTGCTGTCCTTGGGAACAGTCTCACTTTGGGCAGAACTCTGCTCCTACACCCAGACCTGGCCTCAGGAGCATCTGGCAGCTCCTCCAATCATAAAAACCAGCTCAGAAATTCATGGAACCAGATTTTCCCTTCTTTAGCCACGCAGTAATAGGATTTTACACTCCTCAGTGAGGCGAGGGCCGCGTGGCTCCACCGGTGCTGACAAACACGGCACGAACAAAAGCCAGCTACAAGAAATTATATTCTCCTTTTATTTACCTATGACCATGACAATGTAGGTTTTTTTCTAGCTGCAGAGATGCTTTGCACTGTAAACTGGGAGGCAGGCAGTGCATCCTGCCCTGCCAGGGCCAGCAGGAACCCCCGCTTCCCAAACACAGCATTGTTATCCAGAGTCAGGAGAGCGGCTGCTGCACAGAGTTGCTTTTGTCCATCACCAACCCCTCCGTCGTCAGGGCATCGATATATTGATATTTACACCAGGCTCCCCCAGCGGCCCGCTGCCAGGGAATGGGTCTGGCACACAAAACCTGCTGCCTTACAAAATCTACACACCTGGAAAAAGAAAAAGGCATCCACTCCGCCGGAGAATTCGGCCGCGACACACACAAATATTGCACTTGTAACTTGGGAACGGGGAGGACACGGGGGTTTCCTATCACACAGCAACGTGTCCAGCTACAGGAGGGCAATAAATAAACCAGGGGTGAGGGCAGGAGGGGGTGCTTTGCACACCTCCAGCACAGGGCAAGGACCCGGCTCTCGCCGCTCCCGGGGGGACCCACCACGAGCCGAGGAAGCGCCAGGCTCCTGCCAGAGCTCTCCGGGGCAGCCAGGAGGCCCCAGGGCACAGGGAAGCACAGCAGCATCCCGGGGCTGCTCCAGTTCACGAGGCTTTGATCCGGGACGATGTTTGTGTCGGTGCTGTCACCCCCTTGCCAGAGCCCTGCACGAGAACCCCTCCTCCTCGCCGAGCTGGGCTCACTCTCCACCTTCCAGCAACGCTCGTGGCTGGGGCAGGTGCTTCACAGTAGTCTTGTGGGAGCTTCCCTCCTGGCTAAATCCGTGCCGGGGCCACCCCGAGGGCGTCGTACCAGCGATGGTGGGACGGGCTGGTGCAGCAGTACCAGACTGCTCGGCCCGTTGGTCCCCTCGGCCCCGAGCTCGGTGCCTTCAGCTGCCCCACGTCCGTATGGCCTGGGGGCACGAGCAGGACAGCGAGCTCCCACCAGCTCCCAGGAAGGCCTCCACTGCCCAATTCCATGTAAACACACAGCTCCCAGCCTGCCCCGAGACAGTCCTTGGGCCTACAGTGGGGAGCTGCCTTTTTTCTGGTTGATTATGTCCAAGTACAGGTCGGAGCGGAGGAAGCGGGGGTACGAGTCCTTCTCCATGAGCCCATAAATCCTCTTCTGCGCCAGGTCGAAGCAGCTGCGGGTGATGTTCTGCAGGTTCTCCTTGGTGTGCTCCCGTGTGTAGGAGTCCAGGTTGACCTGTGGGCAGAGGAACCAGGGCTGGTGAGCAGCTCCCGAGGCAGCCACTGCGCCAGGGAGCCGCAAGCCAGCGTGGGAGCCGCCCCTCACCTCCTTGCAGGACTGGATGGCAATGTACTCAGCGAAGATCTTCTTGGCCTTGGAGACCATCTTGGACTGAGATTTGATCTTCTTGAACTCCTCACAGGCCAGCCAGAACTCCAGGTTCTCCTCGCTGAACTCGGTGCGCAGGAAGGCCCTGAAGGCAGCGAGCCCGTCTGCGGGGACAGGGACACGGCTCTACTCCCGCTCACAGACAGGGAACAGCCCCACAAGACCCTCAGCTTTTGCAGAGCTGCAGCCCAAACCACCTCCCTGCACTGCCCGAAAAACCCCGCTGTGCAAACAGGCAGCGATGGCATTGCCAGGCCAGCACAGCAACACAGCCCATCCGTGCTGAATCCACATCCTCAGCCTGGCTGCAGCACAGAGAGCCAGAAGGGAGGCTGGGGCGGGGACAGGATCCCCTGGCCATCCCCATGGGCTGCATGTAGGATGGGGTGCCTGAGAAGGGCTGTCCTCCCATCTTCGGGATGTTCTGAAGCAGCTCCTGCTCCACGGACCCTCTGCACAGCCCCAGCCTGGGCACAGACACGGATCTCTGCCTCCTCCTCCTCCCCAAGCTGGGGGGCTGCAGCCCCAACCTGCAGCTCTGCTGGCCCCTGTCACCCAGTGCCCCCCTGGGCCAGGCAGGAGCAGGAGGGGTGCAGACAAGGGACAGGCTAATTTCCTTCTGTGCATCTCCAAACACCGGAAGGGATTAACAGAGGAAATCCCAGCTTTATCCAGGCACGTGTCTGGATATTCCCTGGGCAGCAAACACAAGTGGAAGGGATGGACACACACTTACATTTGTGCAGCAGCAGCTTCTCCAGGGAGTCCCCCCACTTGAGCGCTTCCTCGGGAGTGGGCCTGTGGAAAAAGGACGGCACGTTGGCAAAGCTCAGCAGCAAAAGCTGCTTTTGCTGCCTGCTAAACATTTCCAGTGGATTAAAAGCCAGGCTGTGAGCCCAGCACGGCTGCTCCCAGCTCCCAAATCAGCCTCCTGCTAAACGTTTCCAGAGGATAAAGCCATGCTGAGTGCCCGAGGGGCTGGCCCTGGCTCCCACCTTGGTACTGGCACAGCAGCTGAAGGCAGAGCTGGGTTCTGCACCAGGCAGCACCACAGCAGCTCTGCCGGAAGGAAACCGCTGCCTTTAGGCTGGCAGGAAGAAAATCCGGCAGCAGGAGGTCTGTGCGGGCAGCTGTGGCACTTGGGGTGTCTGAGCAAGAACTGGAGAAGCTGCGGCTGATGCGGAGCTGCGGGAAGCGGGATTTCAGCTGCCCCATTCAAGCAGCTGCAGAAGCTGCCAGGAGCAAGAGCAGGGAGGGCTCGTCTCCAGCTGCTGGAGCATCTCCAGAGCAAAGTGGTTTTCCAAACCATCCTCTGGCCAGTTAAAGTTCCATGGACAGGCACTGGGAGAACGCTGCCATCAGGTAAATTTCCAGCCCAAGGTGCTGCAGTGCCACTGCGCAGGCAGGACCTCTCCCCCTCCAGCAGGAGATTTTCAGCCAAAAAAATATTTTAAATGCTCCTCCAGACACAAAAAAACTTTGTCCACAGCTTCTCCAACCAGGGTGAACACAGCCTCTCTGAAGGTGAGGAGCTCCAGACCACAGCTCGTCCCCAGTCCCCACGGTCCCCAGTCTCCGCGCCATCCGCCCGCAGCACCTACTTGAGGGATTTGAGCACTTTGTCCAGCTTGCCGGAGGGGTTGGCCCCGGGGGACTCGTTCCGCCGCCGAAAAATCCCCAGCCGGTTCTTCATGTCCTTGGCTCTAGAGAGAAGAGCGAGTGTGAGCGAGGGGTCGAGGGGACGCGGGGACCCCCAGCCCCGCGGGGACCCTCCGGCGGCGCGTCCCGCCCGCGCCCCCAGCCCACCACCTACTCCTTCATGGTGTGCCGGCGCTGCAGGCTGCCCGTGTGCGGCCTCTGGACCGCCAGCAGCATCTCCGCGTGGAACTCCAGCGGCTGCGGCTTGGACAGGTCGCGGAAGAAGGGCATGGCTGCGGGGACAGCCCGTGCGGCGCGGACGCTCGGGCGCTCTGCCGCCCGCCCCGAGCCGCGCTCCTGCCCGCAGCGGCCAGCGCGCAACGGGAAGTGGGAGGGCTCAGCCCGGAGAGCTTTAAATGCGCCGTGGGGCGGCCGCGGAGCGTGTGAGTGAGTAAGGGCTGTGTCAGCCCCGCCGCTGTTTGGGACGGCTCTGCCGTTGCTGGGGAAACTTGAGGAAAGGTGGAAAAATCAGCGCCGAGGCGGATAGTGGGGCCTTTCAAGAGACGGCGGGGAAAAATAATCACGGCGAGAATTTACGAGGGCTATTTATAGAGCGCAGGCATCCCGGGAAGGCAGCGGGGCCGGCGGCGGGGCGGAGCGGGCTGAGGAGCAGAGCGGGGACAGCGCTGCCCTGTGCCCCGCCTGCGTGGGCACCCACACATGCCCCACGGCTGTTCACATGTCTCCGGTGCCAGCCCGTGTGGGGCATGGCCGTGGGGACATTGCCAGAAGGGGGTGGTCGGGACTGGCAGCGCGGGGCGTTGGGGCAAAGACACCCCACTCTGTCACCCCAGCACGGGTCCCCCCGCCCCAGCATCCCTGGACACACAGACTGACGGACACGCGGGCATGGGGCTCGCGGCTGCCCCAGGGAGCTGCCAGCAGCACAAAGTTTTACAGATTTTTGGGGAGCGCCGTGGGAAAAGGAGCCCCCGGAGCAGCGCAGCCCCCAGCACGGGCAGGGATGGGACGCGCGGGCGGTGCTGCCCCCGCGTGGCAGTGCGCGGTCACTGCACCCCGACACAGGACAGGGACACCCGGGGGCACCGGCACGGAGCGGCCCGGGGGACGGTACCAAACACCCCCCAAAAACCCCGAAAAATGCAGCAATGACAAGTTTTAGCGCTTGGGCCTTGCTTCTCACTCCGTTTTCTGGCAATCTTCTCCCAATGACAGTGATCTGTCACTCATTAAAAAGCAAGTACAATGCTATCTTAATTACATATGGCTGCAACGCTTATAACTGGGAAGAATTACAGCTTCCATATGTGTTTTTAATTTCTTCCATTTAAAATACCTCAAGTATTTCACTGCGTATGGATATAATGTTGATAGCAAAACTTAAGAGCATCAGTCTTTACACAAAGCACATGGACTCTGCCCTCTAAATCTAGAACTCTTTATCTGACAACATCTCATTAGGCAAGTGGCTTCAGTTTTCACTTCTTGCTCTTTCTGATCCTGCAAATTTAATGTCACAGGACCTCCCACAGGTCGCACAGCAAGGATGCTCAGAGAAGCCACCTCTGCCTGGCCAAGGCATGCCCAGGGACACGAGGGGGACAGGAGGGATTTAGGGCATGGATGCACCACCCCACCCCAGGTGATGTTCTCCAGACCCACTGCTCTCTCCAGTCCCAGGAGGGTAAAACACAGCAACCACTGGGGAAAAAAAAAAGAGGTGCACCAACTCCAGAGCTCAGTCCAATTCATCACAGAATGATCGTAGAGGGCAATCTGCAATCACTCCCCGAGTCCTCGGGGACATCCATACCCTCATGGACAGGGACAGTTTCGTAGAGGACAATCTACAATCACTCCCCCAGTCCCCGGGGCCATCCATACCCTCATGGACAGGGACAGTTCCACTGCCTTCACACCCCCTGGGCTGTGATCCCAGCAGGACACGCGTCCCGCTGCTGCCAGCTGCCAGGCACCCGCTAACGTGGGAAAAGCGGATCCAAACACGGAGCCTCACGCTCCAAACACCATCTGCCTCCCATCGCCGCGCTGCCAGCGCCGCCGGCAGCCAGGGACCCACCACCACACAGGACGAGCCATCCCACACAGCCTCGAGCAACAATTTCAGCAGTGTTCCCAGTTTAGCAGGGCAGCAGTCGGCGCCCCGCGGGGCTGGCAGAGCACTGAACGCCCCTTGTGTGACACACGTGGGTCACCTCCACAGCACAGCCCGCGGCACAAGGCCAGCTGGCCCACACCAGGCAGATGATCGTGGCTCCTGGGTGGATTTTCCAGCTGGAACACACCAGGCAAGCACCTCCTAAGGAAGTTCCCCCACTTCCACGTGCTGCTCCTCTTACACACCCTTGCAAAGAAAGAGCAAGTCGCACCAAGCCAGGCTGCCACAGCCAGGGGCAGGCACGGCCCCCAGCTGCGGCCACACTGCACAATAAATGCCACAGCAAAAATAATTCCATAAAAAAGTTGCTGGTTTCACTCTGGAGTTGCCTCTATAAAGTGATCTGCCCCGGCACCCCAGCATGACCACGCGGCCCAGCACCACCACCCCGCACCGCTTCCAGACCATCCCCTGGGCAGCACATCCCCCTTCCTCGCAGGATGCTGCGTGTCCTACCTTTCCAGGTATTTTTCGGAAAAGTCCACCATGGCGTGGTACATCGGGGCCAGCAGCGTGTGCCGGGAGAGGAGCGAGTGCCGAACCGCGGCCCCCGCACCATAAATACTCCCGGAGCCGGCTGGGCCCGCGCCGCGCAGCCAATGGCGGTGCCAAGAGCTCCCCGGAGCATCCCCTGCCCGCTCAAGGTGAGCGCAGAAGCCTCTCCGCAACCGCCCCTGACCCCGCCGCGCCGGGGGGGCCGAGCCTCCCCCGCCAGCCCCGGTCCCCCGGCTCTGCCACGCGGCCGGGGGGACGTCCCTGCTGCAAGGGCTCCGTTTTCATTTCGAGTGCTGGGGGGGGGAGGAAATAATAAAAAGAGCTAAAAATAGGAGGCAGCGATGAGGCAGCGCGGGCCGACAGTGCCGCTCGCTGGCACAGCGGCGAGGCCGGGCAGCTGCGTGCGCAGCCCCCTCGCACCCTGAGCCGCTCGAACCACGTGTGGCTCCTCCACCTGCCCGGCACACGTGGCCCAGGGCACGGGACACGCAGCCACGGGCATCCCTGTGGCCCTGGCACCCGGCCGGATCCGCGTTCTGGAGGAGCTCGTTCCCGAACATCCTCACTCGTGCGCCTGCCCCCCGTCAGCTGCAGCTGCGTTTGAGGAGAGCAAAGGCCACGGCTGCCTTGTCCCTGCTTGCACCCACTTTTTGGCACCCTTACCGAGAGCAGCGGAGTGGCTGCCGGTGTCCCTCGAGGGTCCCTGCGGTCCCTGCTCCCACCGCGCTGCCGCGGATGTGCCGCAAGGGCTGCGCCTGACCCGCGGTGGGAAACCTCCCCATTCCACCTCCCCTTTCCTCCTCCCGGCATGGGGCCAGCGGGAAGGAGGCCCCCAGCTCAGATTTCACCGCTTCCATGTCCTCTCCCTGAACCCGGGCAAGCTGTTTTTCCCAAGAGCCGGTGTCTTCACCCTGTCCGGGCACGGTGGAAGGGGATGCTCCCAGCTGGGCTGGGCAGTGCCCTCAGCACACCCCATCACCCTCCCTGGAAACAATTCCATCTGAAGTGAGACCCCAGTTCATGGCTTTGCTGCTGGAAAAAAGGGGAAAAGACGGGGATCCTGAGGGCTCCTGGTACCAGCAGGGCTCGGCCGAGGTTTCTGACCCCTCAAACAGCCCTGGCACACCCTGATGGCACCCTCGATGTGACACTTACAGGCTCCTGCTCCGTTTCTTGCGGGAGGTCTCGTCCCCTTCGTCACAGCTGCACTCAGGGTCAGCTCCACTCAGCTGGGGGGAACAGAAAAACAGTGTCTGTGTCATCACACCAGGACGTGCCCAGTGTCACTGTGTGTCACCAACCTGCAGGGCCAGCATCCCTCGTGGTCCCCCCACCACACAGCCCAGACCCACGGCACCCACAGGGCTCCTTCCTCGTGATGGCAACGACACGGGACAAGCTCCTGACACAGGAACCTCCCTCCCCTCACTCATCCTCTGCCACCTTCAGCCCGTGGTGTTCCTGGAGCATCCAACAAGACCCCACGGCTGGTGGCCCAGGTGCCCTGCAGGCTGAAGGTGCTGACAGTGGTACCTCCTACAGAGAGGACATTCACATCCCCCCTCCTGATGCTCCTACTCCTGCTGAGTGGGCACAGGGATCCTGCCACTGCCCAGAGCCCCCCAGAACCAGGCTGGGCACCCAAAATCAGTCTGGAGCTCCCAGCAGTCCCCAGGCAGGAGAAATCAGAACAGTTCGCCCACAATTGAATCACATCAGTGCAGTTTACAAGTCTGCTCTCTGACCACTGCTCCCGTGCAGCCTGGACAAACCAAGGGGACTTGGGATGTGCCATGAGCTCGGGGCAGCACCAGCACAGCCTCAGAGCCCCAAAGCCTGGCACCAGGCACGGAGACCCCCAGGATCACCGTAGCTCGGGGGCTTTAGCATTCCATCCATTCCTGAACGCTGCCGATGCTCACAGCCAGCCCCGCATCCCGCCCTGCATCCACCCGACCCCCGGCAGCTCATCCCGTGCTCCCGGGGGCTGCCAGGCGCTTTCCAGGATCATCACCCCGCGGCCGGGCCGTGGGAACCCTGTGCTCAGCCCCGCAGCCCCGGGCCCGAGGTTTCGGACACTTCCTTCCATTCTGCGCCCGAGTTTCCGGAGTTTATCGGCCCCGAACAATGCGGCCCTCGCCGAGCACCTTCCCCGGGCCGCTCCGGCCCCGGCAGACGGGCTGGCCGGGGCTTCCTGCCATTGTCCGGAGAGGCTCCGTGCTCGGGGACAAAAGGCAGCAGCAGAGCTCTCCCGAGGAGTCCCAGCGCTCCCCACAATGCCCAATAAAACAACCAGCTCCCAGCCCCGCGGCGGGAAGGAGGGGAGGGGGGAAGCACACCGGGCACGATGGTGTTAAAAAGGGCTGTGGAATGAGCCCCTCTGAAACACTCCCAGATGGGAAACTAACCAAGAACCTTGATGGATGTGATGGCCTTGCAGCTGAGGCCGCCGGGTGCAGGTGTTGCCAGTGCTTGACAGCTTGGTGGGGGAATCCCATATGGGAATTGTACATCAGTGTCCTGCTCGAAAAAGCTCAGAGGTTTCACTGAACTATTCAAAGGCACAGACCCATAAAAGTGCCTCCAAAGTGTAGGCATGGGGGTGGCAGTAGCCCAATCCCACAGTGGCTCAGCCCCGTGTCCGGCTTCCCTGACTGCTGCACACCCTCCACAGGCAGCTGGAGAGGCACGGCAAGGGGAGCGGGACAATGGGAGCAGAGTGGGAATGGGGCAGTGCGAGCAAGGCAGGGGGAACAGGGAGAAGGGCAAAGGGAGTGGGGTGAGGGAAGCGGGGCAAGGGGAGTGGGGAATGGGAACAGGGCAGTGGGAACGGGGCAGTGGGAAGGGGGCAGTGGGAAAGGGGCAGTGGGAATGGAGCAGTGGGAGCAGGGCAGTGGGAATGGGGCAGTGGGAACGGGGCAGTGGGAAGGGGGCAGTGGGAAAGGGGCAGTGGGAATGGAGCAGTGGGAGCAGGGCAGTGGGAATGGGGCAGTGGGAACGGGGCAGTGGGAAAGGGGCAGTGGGAGCAGGGCAGTGGGAGCAGGAAGCAGGGCAGTAGGAACAGGCAGGGGTGCCCAGGAGGACACACGGGCAGGGATTTAGGCTCCAAGCAGCCAGAGCTGCTGCAGGCTCGGAAGTGGGAGCTGCAGGAGGTGCAGCCACCACACTGCCCTCACTGCCGGCACAGGCTGCCCAATCCCTGCCCCAAAAATCCCAGTCTAATGTGCGCCAGAGCAGTTTAACGCAGTTTAACGCAGGAGGAGCTCCGTTCATCTCTGCGGGAAAACGTGCACCCAGATGAGAGCAGGAAGCGCAGCCGGCGGCTCCCCGGGGCGGGGAGGGGCACGATCCGGGGTGCCCCGGCAGGGACACACAGCCCACCCGGCTCGGGCAGCGCTGCAGGGCTGCAGGGTTGCAGTGTTGCAGGGTTGCAGCGCTGCAGGGCTGCAGGCTCGGGGCTGCACACACAGCGGCACTGCTCACAGCAGCACTAACGGGACGCTCTCCGCCTGCGCTGACACTGCCACCACCTCCCTCCCACTGTGACAGGCAGTGACCGTGTCCCTGACACAAAGGTGGCTTTTCTTTACCGGGGATAGGGCGGGTCTGAACCCCCCATCTCCTCCCGCACACAATTGTTGGCATCAGTCTCCAAGAGAGTTTGGACTCCCTTTCGGACAGCAGACCCATCCCAGCAGTCTGTAACCCTGGGAAGGGCTCTCACCAGCTGGTCAGGGACTCTGAGCCCAAAAAGTGCTCCAGGAAACAGCATCAGGGTGGCTTTTCAAGCAGCATGGCAGGAAGAGGGTTTACTCAGCATGGGTTTAACCCCAGCATGAGTTTAACCCCAGGGTCTGCAGCAGCCTCTCCTGCCAAGGAGCCCATTGCTCTGGAGCAGAATGCGGCTCTGCAAGGTCGTCCAAAGCAGCAGGACACGGTCCTGAGCTGTGCAACGAGGTCTTGAGCTGGGAACACGACCCTGAGCTGGGAACAGGACCCTGAGCTGGGAACAGGACCCTGAGCAATGGACCGCGATCCTGTGCCAAGCACCAGAGCCCCGAGCAGCACCCGGAGCCCTGAGCAGCACCCGGAGCCCTGAGAGCACCCAGAGCCGAGGCAGGGATGGAGCTGGTGGGGCTCGGCAGGGCAGAGCAGGGTGTGGGGCCAGAGGCCACTCTCAGCACTCTGCCAGTGTCACCTGAGGAGAATGGGAACGGCAGCACTTCCCACAAATGATCTCTGCACTGGCACCTCGTTTCCTGCAATGGCCAGGGCCAGCTCTGCTCTGGGGGTTCAGGGAGCACCCCAGACCCCTGGGCTTGCACAGGCCAGTCGTGGGCAGAGCTCCCACGGCACAGCCTCTGCTGCTCCTCCTGTGTGGTGAGGTCACATATCACTGCTGACCACAGCTTTTTCGTGAGATGGACCCCCACAATGGTCAAAGCCCTGCAGGAGGCTGGTGGGGGCAGAGGGTCACACTGCTCCTGGCATCCCCTGCATACTGGGACTGTCACCAGGGCCTTGCCCACTGCTGCTGGGAGCAGCCCTGTGCAAGCACAGACCCCCAAGTGCACCTCTGCCACCACCAGTCCCAGCAGACAGCGGCTGCCCCGGCCACGGGACCTGCAGGACGTGGATGCAGCGGTGGGAATGGCCACCCACGGCCCCAGCACGCTGCTCGGGGTGACATGCCCCAGGTGCTAAGCACCTTCCAGAGCTGGCTGCCAGGGGCAGGGACCCTCCTGACCGTTCAGAAGGCAGCTTTGCCATGGTCATGGAGACAGGGGCCACGTGCCAGGACACCTCCACCCCAGGAGCTCTCCCACCGCCGTGGCCATCCGTGGCTCACATACCTTCCTGTGGCCCGAGAAAAGCAGCGTGAGCTGGTGGATGGAGCCGCCGTTTTTGACGAGCTCCTTCTTGAGGGTCCTGGGGGAGGGCAGTGCCCAGTGGGCGGCGGTGCCCTGGCTGTCGGAGCAGTTGAGGGTGGTGTCGGAGGTGAAGCAGTGGCCCTTGGCCTCCTGCAGGAGGCTGCCCTCGCTGTGGGTGCGGCGCCGCAGGGAGCCCTGCACGCTCAGCGTGTAGCCGGGCTGCCCGCCCGACGTCTCGATCATGCTGCTGCGCTTCAGCTCGTTCCTGTCCAGGTACTGCTCGTCGCTGTCCTCCTCCTCCTCATCCTCCTCATCCTCATCTTCCTCCTCGTCCTCCTCCTCGATGGTTCCGTCCGTGGCGCTGCCCGCCGTGCCCGCCGCGCTCTGGCTGAAGGTGCTGTCGAGCCGCAGCTCGGGGATGACAAAGGCTGGCAGGGAGCTGGGCTGCTCCTCTCCCTTCCCGGTGGCCACCGGCTGCTTTTCCGCCAGGAGAGGAGCCTGGGTGGCTCCCAGAGCGTCCCAGGGCTCGGCCAGAGCCGCTGCCTTGGCAGCCAGAGGGGCGTCATTCACTGCTGCCTTCCCACCCTCCGAGTGCATCTGCCCCGGCTTCTCGGCGTCTGTCTCCAGCATCTGCCAGAGAAGAAGATAAAGAAGGATGAAAGCAGAAGCACCCCAAATCTCTCTAGCCGCGTTCCTGGGGAGCCTTTCCCCTCCTCACATCCCACCTCCAAGGCTGGCACCAATCTGTACAACCCTAACAGTGCTCTGGTGGGGTGGGATGGCATCGTCTCCATGTCCCCACGTGGTGCCAAGCCACCCATCGCTCTGTCAGCACCCAGTCCTGCTCCTGAGCCCTGGAACACCAGGTTCCTGCAGCTGGCAGGAGTGGGATGGTGGCACTCAGCTCCCCCCTCCAGCACCCGGCAGCACTGGTGGGTTTTGAGGAATCCCAAGGTGCCGGTTCGGCTCCAGCCGCAGAGGCAGAGCCGTAACAGCATCCTCACCCCGATGGCTCTACGTCCCCTGGGAGCTGCTGCCCTGCAGGGATCTTCCCCAAGGGCTGCCGAGAAACCCAGCAGCTCGTCCCGCAGCTCCGGCCCCTCCTGCACCACGTTATCAAATGCCAAAGGGAAGCGCCGGGCTCTGCCCATCCCTGGATTGCCCCAGCTCAGCCCATGGCTCTGCGCAGGCCCTACAAAACCACAGCCACTCCTGCCAGCCCCTGTCGGGTTTTTAAGCCTTTGGAGCTGTTTTTTCCAGATTTCTTTGCAGCTGGGGAAGGCCTGAGCAAGCTCTGACCTTTCAAAGGGAAAAGCCCAAGGGAAAAAACCTCCAAGGTTGTTTTTGTGAGCAGGGGGAGCCTGCAATGAGCACTCCTGTGCCAGACCAGGGTCTTGCCTGATTTTTCTGTCTGAGCCAAAGGGGCAAAACCAGCCCAGTAGGGAAAAAAGACCAAAGGAGAGAAAACCTTCCTGTTGGGAAGCAATTCTCTCTTACACAGATCCTGGGGCAGGGGCTATTCCATGGGACCACCCCCAGCTAACAAGTGACCCAGAAATGAAGTCACTGCATCCCCAGCTGAGATCCAAGCATTTTCACAGACCTGATGACAACCAGAAAGCTGGAGTTAACAAAGACACCCCCTCTGTATACCTTAAACTAACTTCAGCTTCCAAAAGGGCAGCAGCCCCAGGAATCAACCCATCCAGCCTCACATCCCATTGGGAAGAGGCACCCCCGGAGTGGACAGAGGTTGCATCCCCGTGGAGGTCCCATCCTGTGACAGCATCCCCTGGGACAGCCACCCTGCTGCTGGACACCCCTCACCCTGCAGAGCACAGGGGTGGTAACCACCCCTGGACATGCCCAGGCAGCTGTGTGCAGATGTTGGGCTGCAATAGCTGCTGTCAGCCCCAGGAAACACCCTGGGGGGGTGTGAGCCCATGTGCACAGAGGGGACAGCACAGACACCACCCAGCAGGCAAAGAGCCAGGCAGGTTTCCAGGAAGATGCTGGAGCTCAGTGCCACAGCCAGCCGGGCAGCACAGGAGCCCACACGTGTCCGGCTGTGCCTTGTCCTGTTTTATCACATCCCTGTGAGCATCCCTGTGACACGTGTAGCACAGAGAGCACCAGCTCTGTGCACCCAGCCTGGCTTGCCCCAGCAGCGATTCAGCATCACCTGAACTCCCCCAGTGAATGTGAAGACTAAAATTCAGAGACCACCATGTCCTTGGTCCCACTTGTGACATCACCCCATCCATGAAACAGCTGGATTTGGTGTCAGGCACAAAGCAAATGCTCCTTTCACCCCATCCTTGGGGCTATTTCACTCCCCCCACAGTAATTCCTTGTAAGAAGGGAATGCTTCCAGCCTCGCCACGCCAGGCTGCCATTTGCACCAGCGTGTGCCTCAGTGATGCTGCTGATGTTTTATTTGTCTTGCAATCACTGTCATCATTATCTCATGAAATAATTAGAGGAAAAACCCACACACAGCCCTGGAGTCACTCCCCACAAAGCCCTCCCCCCAACACTGCCTATCTGCCCAGTCCTTCTGCTCACATTGCTGGGTGCCTGCATCAGATAAGCTCCTAGAAGGAAATGAACAGGCTTCTTTAAAATGAGAGACATTTGGGGATTAAATTAAATCTTTGCACTAATTCAATCAGAGCCTCTGCTGCTCTTCTCTGGGTTGGAGGAGATGAGCAGCAGCCTCACCACGAGCGAGGGTTGGTTCCATCTCGGGCTGAGAGCATCACCAGGGCTGTGAAATCCTGTCTGCACAGGGCTGAGCTCTGCTCAACATCACCTGGGGTGGGGAGAGACAGGGGAGGAGAGGCAGCAATGCCATCACTGCCAGCCCGCAGACCTGCTCCTGCCTGCAGGCACCAGGGACTTCATCAGCACAAAACCCAGGGCACCTTGCTGCCCAAAGCTGACTTGGGACCTCAAGGATGGGGATGTGACCAGGTTTCATAGACTCACAGGATGGTTTGGGTTGGAAGGGACCTTAAAGCCCATCTTATCCCACCCCCTGTCATGGGGTCCTCCAGACCAGGCTGCTCCAAGGCCCATCCATCCTGGTCAGGCAGCCACAGCTTCTCTGGGCACCCTGTGCCAGGGCCTCCCCACCCTCCCAGGGCACAATTCCCTCCCAATATCCCACCTATCTCTGCCCTCTGGCAGTGGAAATCATTCCCTGTGTCCTGCCACTCCAGGCCCTTGTCCCAAGTCCCTCTTCAGCTCTCCTGGATCCTCTTTAGACACTGGAAGGGGTTCAGAGGTCTCCCTGGAGCCCTTGAGCAGCTTTTCCAGTGCCTGAGGGGAGCTGACACCTTCTCACCACTTCACGTGGCCGAGGGGCTGCTGGAGGAGGCAGCAGTGGAGGCAGTGCTGGGGGTGTCTGAGCAGGGAGGTGCTGTCCTTCCACCTCACAGACTCACCCAAAACATTCCATGCTCTCACTGCAGCAGCAGCTCAGGAGCCAGCAACCAACATCTGGATTTCTCCATTCTCAATGCCCTGGTCTCACTGCTCTCAACATCTGGGTGTCCCTGTCCTCCATGTGCAGCTTTCCCTTTTTTTACCATCTGCATCTTCCCCTGCATTCAACATCTGGGTCTCCCTCCACTCATCAAGTTGGTTTGCCCATTCCCAGCATCTGGATTTCTCTGTCTGGATCCAGGCAGGTCGGAGGGCTGAGGGGATTTACTCCATCCTCCCTGCAGGACCTCACACTTCACTGTTTCAGTTTCACTCAGACTGAGTGGCCAGGGCAGCATCTCCAGAGAAGGGGAAGAGAAAGCAGAAGCAAGAGCTGCCTCCAAACCCCAGGATGGCTGTCTGGTGTCATTTTAGGGAAGGAGGATGATAGGTCTGAGACCAGAGCAACAGCAAGAGAGTTCCTAAGAATGATCTCCTCACTGAACAAGTGTCAACACACTCCAAAAAAAGCCAACCTGCCTGCTCCACCGTCCTCAAACCTTGCACCTATTATCCACTTCCTGGGTTCTCTTTGCCTTCAAGGATCACTCACTGTCTCAAAAATTAAGTTTTTTCAAGTTGTTTTTAAGTTTTATTGAAACCAAGACAGGGAAGAAGTACTGCAAACCTTCTGCTCCTTGGTCTGTACCTTGAGCAGGTTTTTCAGAGTTGCTGCTCCCAACCAGGACTGTTCCAGTTCACCAGCAGAGAAAATTTCAACAACCATCAGCACAACCTCAACTTCTCCAGCATTTCTTTTTAAAGAATATATTTCTAAATAATGTGGCCTTGCTGGTGGCCCACAGCTGGGACTTGCAGCTGGGAAAACCCCAGTCATGGAGACAGCACAGCTGTGACCTGAAGCCTGCCCTGCCCTTGCCCTGGTGCTGCCAGCTCTCCCGCTGCCAGAAGGGCTGGCACACATGGCATTCCCTGAAATCCCCAGCTTGGGGAGGTCTGAGATTTTTTTTGAAGCTCTCAGCTTCTCATTTCAAAGCCTCTGCTCCTCTCAGTCATGGAGCCACTGTGGCTCAAGTTATGCCTGGCCACAGGGACATTTAATTGAGCCTTTCCTGGCTCCTGATGGGGATGCTCAGGTTTTGTCTTTCTTCTGTGGTGATGCTGAGGAAGAGGAGGCAAAACACAGCTCAGAGAGCTGCCCTACACCCAGGCACCTCCACGCCAAAATCAGGAATTGGGAAAAGCAGGGAAGTCCCTGCAGGCCTGTTGGACACGGATGTGAGCAGGAGAGCATAGGATGTGCTGCTGCAGCTGTGGTCTCACCCAGCAGGAGTGAATGGACCTCCTGGGGGACTGCAGGAAGAGCCAATCTTGTGGCTGTCCCAGACCGTGGCAGCTCCATCCTCCGGGTGTCCCATGGGGAACCTCTCTTGCTCCTGCTGCCCTTCAATGTATGTTTGCTCCAAGGTGCCTCACCTGTCCCCAAAAGCATTTAACTCCATGGGAATGAGACCAGCTCTCTCTCCAGGGTTATTTCGGGAGAGATGCAGACAGCAGTGGGTTCCCTGTGCTGGAGGCAACATCCCACCCCACAGCAGCTGGATTGCAGGGAAAATAACACTTATATCATCCAGGGAAACATCAACCTTTCCAAAGTAGATCTTTCCTAAAGCAGAAGGAAAATATTTTACAATTTTGGTTCTTAGCATGGGACTAACTGTGCCCACATACACCAGGTCAGAAATTTCTAACTGTGAAACGCTGTTGAGCGCCTCAGGACTTAAAAAGTGACAACTAAGAATCAAAGAAGCTCATAGCTACAAGGAACAGCAACTAATGCACAGCATGGGGCTGAGAGGAAGAAAACAAAGCCAGAAATGCAAAGGAGAACTACCAAAACTTGAGAAAATTTTCATGGGAGTCATAGTGAAAGCACTCATGAGCAGCGTTCCCCGAGCTCTGCTCCTCACCCTCTGCGGGCCCAGCCAGAGCCCAGGGCTGGCTGCACAGCCAGGTTTTCTACCCTCTGCCTACTTCATTACTGCACAATGAATAATTGATCCCGAGCAATTAATGTAACAGCAAAAGCAGCGCGGGTGTATCAACCCAAACAGCAGGGCCAGCAGTGCCTGGGGCAGGGCGCTGAGGGTGGAGGCACAGATGGGAGACTGGCGGGGTAATGTTTGTACCACCCTAAAAACCTGGCCGTGGGCTGCCTCCGACCCCTGGCAGGAGAAGCCCTCCTCGCGGGAGGAGGCGATCCCGTGGTCCCTGCACAAATGCCATTCCCCATCCCTCATTGCCAGCGGGTCGCTGCGCACAGGGCTCTGCCCAGCCCCAGCCCTGCGGCGCTCCCGGGGCCGCTCCGTCCCCGAATCTCAGCGGGAAGCGGAGCCGACGCTTACCCGAGGGCAGCAGCCCGGCCCGTGCCCGGGGAGAGGAGCGCGGCCGCAGGCTCACCTTGCACCCCGCATCTCGGTGTCACCTGCTGGAGGTGTCAGCCACCGACCGGGACCAACCCTCCCCACGCCGTCCCCAGGGACTCGACACCGCCGCAGCTCCGGGCTGCCAGCCCCGACCCGCGGCTGCCCCGGCAGCCCCAGCTCCGGATCCCAACCCGTCCCCTGCCCGGTGCCCTCCATCCCCAGCGAGGCTCCGAGCGTGCCATGGCTGCAGTTCCAGAGGTAAGGGCTGAACCTGCTGGTTGGTCCTCAGTGCCAGTCCAGGCATGGTATCCAAAAGGCTGCAAAAGTCCTGGAGCAGAAAACCCACATTGTGGGCACATTGCAAGGCTGATCCCACAACAAGAGCCAGCTAGTGCCGAGGGCACAGCTGTACATAGCCCAAATTTGAAAGGGAACCTCAAAACGTCCCTGCCGCCACAAATGCCCCTTCGCTCCTCCCGGATGCTCCTTACCAATCTTCAAGCCCAGCCCGGTGGCAAATGAGCTGTGCAGGAGCCACAGGTTCCCCAGGAGAGGGCAGGGCCCAGCCCGGCGCAGGGGCAGCAGCGCAGGGAGCAGCGCAGGTGCCTCGGATCCCCAAGGACATCAGCGCTCCTGGCGCCCTGTGCCGCTTCCTCAGCCTGCGGCCGGATCCTGCCCAGCCAAGGGTCCGGCCCTCAGGCTGCAATCTTTGCGAGTAAAACCTACCAAATGCGGGCTCTCAGCTGCATCCCCCGGGCCGAGCGAGCGGCATCTCCCCCGGCAGCCCCATGTGCCCGCGGCGGCGCTCGGCTGCTGCTGGCGCAGCGCTCTGGCTCTGCCCCTGCTGTTATTAATGTCCGTGTCAAGCGGCGCCTGAAACCGCCCCAGCCTCTCCCAGACACGGTTCCCTCGTGCCCCTCGTGCTATTTACGGCTCTGCCGGCACTCCCTGGAGGTGCTGTTACCTGCTGACAGCAGCGGACGGCCGCTGTGCCCTGAGGAAGGGCCATCCATCACCCTGAGAGCCGCCGCGCTTCCTTTCTCCTGCCCTGTCCTGGCCCCGAGTGACACCGAGCGCAGAGATCCCGGTGCTTCCTGCTTAATGAAACTGCTGCAACTGCAACTGGTTCGCTGTTTGTGGGGTTTTTTCCCCCAAACTGTTTTCTGTGGCAAAGGGACAGCTCTGAAGTGGGGGATGCTCTGCAGTGGGGCACTCTGCCCTTTGCATCCCAACCTCTCTGCGCAGCTCGACCCTAATGGGCAGGGACAGGGAGAATAAACAGGCAGGATGGTGGATGGTGTCCATCCAGGGCACAGCCCACGCAGGACCATCTGCCCCTCCTCTTCTCCCACAAGGCCAGTGCCCTCTCGTGACACCCGGGGCTCGTGACACCCGAGGCTGGGGACCTGACTGGGCATTTCTCCTCCTGGGATTACACTTTACTGACCAAGACAGGCAAGTTGTCCTGACGGCTCCAGAGAGAGCACAGTGAGGGGAGCGTGCACAGCCACTCTCAGACATGTGCTGGTTTTATCTGGCCCCACAGCCACCATTCACTGACAGGTCCTCACTGCCGTGGTGACTGTCTGTGCTCAGCTCTCCTCCAGCACGGATTTTGGACACACATATGACCCCCTGCTCAGCCAGCTGCAGCCATGTGAATGCTCCTGGGACGGAGCAGAGGAACGGTGCTGCCTCCTCTGCCTCACAGGTAGCCACAGCTTTGCAGTGGCACAGGAAATGTGGAAGCTCCCCGGTCGCACTGGACACAGAGCTGAGCTCAGCTACACGTTGTCACCATGGACAGCAGTGACATTGCACAGCCACCCCCACAGCCGTGCTCAGCTCCCATCCTGCCTGCACTGGCGAAGGGAGCTGGGCCTGGTGGGGTTTGTGCCTGCTCCCTCCCCGAGGCCACCTGACTGGCTGCAGGTCTGTGGGACACAGGATGTCACCACACTGAGGGTACCTGGATGTCCCTGAGACTTAGAGCACCCCCAGCCTGAGAGTCCTCGGCCCCTCTCAGTCAGGAATGACGCAGCCACCACCCCACCCTGCACACACCCACTGCTCTGTGTCCATTGTGATGGGGATACAGCTCCTGAGCCGGGCTCCAGCTGCTGCCTGCAGCCTCATCACCGCAGAGTGAGTGCCGGGGGACCCGGAGCTCTGAGATGATGTCTGGGTCATAAATATCCCTGGCAGTAAAAATCCAGAGTGGTGGGAAAGGGGGAGGAAGGAGCAGATCCTGTCACTGCCATTCAGCCCACAAGCCTCAGCACCCTTTCCCTTTGGTGCTGCTCAGCAGCAGAATCTCTCTGCAGCTGTACAGGCACGGGCAGAGCTCTGTCCCCTGGGCAGGATGAGGGAGGTGACAACCAGAGCCTGATGCGTTCAGCCACTGCAGATCCACCGGGCAGGACTCATCCCAACACCACTTACACAGGACCACGAGGTTGGTGCTGGAAGCTGTTCCTGCTGCCAGCAGAGATCACTGGAAGGAAACATCCATCGAGAGGAGAGGACCTGGCAGAGCAGCTCTGCTGTGACTGCCTCCAACATGGGCAGAGCCACACACAGGAGGGAGGAATCCCAAATGGTCCCAAAACCAGCAGTAGTGGCTCCAAAGCCACACACACCCCTCCTGCAATGGTGCTGGCAGGCCTTGCCCTGCTGCTCCCTCAGGAAGGTGCTCGTTCCAGGGCAGGACACCAAGCCTCATGGAGGGCCAGGGTGCCACGGGGGCAGGATGAAGCTGTGCCTACCAGTCCCACACCACTCTGGGCATCACCACCCAAAGCCCCCTGGAATTTTGAATAGGTCCTTTGACTCTGAAAAGATATCAGGGTTTGAGTAATTTTCGCAAGGGGTTACTTGAACTTGACTTCAGAGGCTGCCCAGCCACACACTCACAGCCCCCTGCCACGCTGGGAGGGAAGAGGAGCAGCCACCCGAGGCAGGAGGTGTTTGGGCACAGGGGAGCAAGGCTCCAGCCTGGCAGGCTGCAACAAAGCACTTCCAGCAGCTTCATTAAATCACAGCAGCGCTGGCTCAAAGCACTCAGTCTGTGCCTTTGACCACCCTGTGCAAATGATCTCACACCGCTCATCCCCCCCGGGCTGCCGGCGCCGCTCCTGCCGGCACTCTCCCTCTTACCAGCCCTTCTGGGGATTAGCCAGGAACAGCCCTTCCAGGGTTTAAAACTGCCTCTGGCCGTGATGGAAGTGTTGGCGGCTGCTCAGGCCCGGCTCCAGCCCCGAGGGTTCCTGCTCGGGCGGGGGATGCGGGCTCACTGGATGCAGCTGGGAGAACACCTCCGGAGAAACGGGAGCCGCTGTTTGTCAGAGGCGAGAGGTCTGCTCTCCTAATGGCTTTGGAGCCCAGCTAAGCAAACGAACAAACCCAGGGGAGCTGTGGCTCTCAGCCGGCCCATCTGCTCCACACCCCCTGCCCGTGCCTCGGGTGCTGGGAGCCAGCTGGGAGCCCCTGGAGCCTCGGTGCCACCTGGAACGGCACCAAGAGCCTCAGGGCTGGGCAGCGAGGCCAGCGGAGCCAGGGTTCAGTGAGCCACGGTTCAGGGGAGGTGATAAATAAAACAGCTCAGTACCCCGGCCCAGCATCCCATCCAGCCCCTAAGGCACATCCCAGCTTCCTGGGGCCTTGGGACGTGTCCTTGCAATGAGGGCTGGAAGCCAACTGATGTGCAGTTGTTCAGCCTGGAGAAGAGAAGGTTCTGGGGAGAACTTAGAGCCCCTTCTGGTGTTTAAATGGGTTCCAAGAGAGCTGGAGAGGGACTTTGGACAAGGGCCTCAAGTGACGGGACAAAAGGGGAATGGCCTTAAGCTGAAGAAAGGCAGGGTTAGGTCAGATATTAGGAAAAAATTCTTTACTATAGAGGTGGTGAGGCCCTGGCACAGGGTGCCCAGAGAAGCTGTGGCTGCCCCTGCATCCCTGGCAGTGTCCAGGCTGAGTTGGCTGGGGCTTGGAGTGACCTTGGATAGTGGAAGGTGTCCCTGCCCATGGCAGAGGGGCAGAACTGGATGATTTTAAAGACTCCTTCCAACCCAAACCAGACTGGGATTCCATGACTCCATTCAAGGAGGGACAGCTTCCTCCAGATATTAAAGTGGACAGAGCTGAACCAGAGCCTGACTCAGAGAGAAAGAGCATCTCTGGTCCCACAGCCTCACAAATCCATGGAGCCTTTGGCTGTCCTCAGTAATGAGTTTTCCCAACCCAGGGCAAGAGCCGGGCTGTGCTCCCTGGTGTGGAACAGTGGAACAACACTTTGCTTTGCTTTTGTGACCTGGCTGCATGCCCTGCCAGCTGATGCTTTAACCCTCACAGGGGCAGAATCACCCTCAAGGCTTTCTACTCTACCTGAGCCCCTGACAGCACAAATAGATGCTCGGCGGGTGTGGCCAGAGTCAGGTTGGCCCTCCAGGGGCTGTTGTGATGTGCTCAGCCCTGCCCAGCCTCTGGTGTTGGTATCGTGGAAGGCTCTGGTGAAGATCCAGGTTTCCTGCACCCTTGGCCGTGTCCTGCCCCACAGCAGCAGATGAGCAGAACCCTCTGCAGCAGAGCTGGCACAGATGGGGCAGCAGATTCCCAGCCCAAAATGGAAAGACTTTGGCCAAAAACAAAATAAGAAGGTACAACATCCTCCCCTCCTTCCCCATCAAAGAGCTGAGCACACTCTGACTAAACTGCTGTGAGTGGAGCACCTGCTCAAAGAGACAGGGAGTAATGGGGTTGTCCACAACCTTGTCCCCAAGTGCTTGTCACAACCACCCCAGTGCCAGTAGCCCCTTGACTGTGCCAGCTCAAGTGTGCAAGGAAGGCCCAGGAGATGCCCCGGTGTGAGAAGGGAGTTGCTGGGGCAGGGAGGTGCCAAGGAACACGGATTGTGGAGGGACAGCAGGGTCGGTGCCTGGGGCGAGGAAGAGGAGGCAGGGGAAGGGACAGGAGAGGGGTGACCCGCACTGAACCGTCCCCAGGTGCAGGTGCAGGGCTGTCCCCACAGCCTGCAGAGCCCTCCCGCCCCACCGGCCCTGGTTTCAATCAGCCCTCGGTCACACACTGTTTGCTTTTGCTGACAGCTCATTTACTCGCACTTGTCAAGCACGTTGTAAATAAGTGAGAGAAACAGCCCTGCCCTTCCTGACCAGAGGGACGGCCAGGAAGGGGCCGGCCGCGCACCCACCGGCCGCTCATTCCCAGCACCGGAGCCAGCGCTGCCAGGAAGGGCCGGGATCATCCACGCCTGCTCACAGCCGTGGCACAGGGACGGCAGCCAGGCTTGGGAAAGTGCTGAGCATCCACCACCTCCCTCGGGAAACAAGGGGAGCACCCGTCCTGGACTCCCAAAGTCCACGCCACCGAGTGTCCGTAATTATTTAGCTTAAGGATAATCTGCATCTTTCAGATACAGCCAGCCATCATCTCCGAGGTAATCTCAGGTCACGGAGCCAGAAGGGAAGAGTAATCAGCCGTTCTGAGTGTGGAAGACACAAAGAAACAAGCAGTGAGAATCAGACGGTGGCAGCAGGTCCGTTACACGCAGGGCGTCGTGCTGTGAATCTTTTCCCTGGCAGCCAAAGCAGCTGGAGCAGCTCCAGCCCCTGTGCCTTGCCCTGCCCCTGCTCTGCAGTTTGCCCTCTCTTCAGTCAGGCTGAAGCAGCCGGAGCTGGTGCAGCAATTTGAGGGTAGCCCAGCAGTGATGGTCAGCACCCGGCCTGGGGAGGCCTCCCGTTAACTCAGTTAATGCACAAAGCTGCTCTAATATAATCACATTGCCATGGCTGTGGTTCCTGGCAGCCCCAGCCAACCTCCAGGCTCCACACAGCCCCGTTTGGGAAGGTTTGCTGCCAAGCTGGCTCACCCTGGGGATGTGTTTTACAAGGGCTTGCTCAGCACAGGCACAGGGCTGGGAGCAGCATCGTGGAGCAGACCTGGACACAAGGACGAGAGGGGGGAAGGCTGTGCAGATGGAGAAAATATCCACAGAATAATTCCTGGGAGCTGCTGCAGCTGGCAGGCTGGGTTTGCATCTCAGGGAAGTTCAGCCAAGTCTTACAGTGGCAGCAGAGCCCCATTTGTACCACATCTCCTGGACACTGGGAACAGAGAGCTGGACAACAACAGCCAGTTATCCCTGGAGCTCCTCCTGCACTGACTCCGGCAGAAAAAGCCCACTGGGAGCAGGGCTGGACTATCACAGCTGCATCCCTCATGGATTTCTCTTCCTCCATCTCCAGAAGCAGATGCTGCGTGCACCATGTGCTCAAATCCCCCAGAAACCAACAGCTTTGCTCCAAAACCAGCTGCCCTGAAAGCAGCAGTGCCAACACGGCCCCTGCAGGGATCATCCTCCCGGCCTGACACCATCCTCCCTGGAGACACTGCCAGAGGCACTGCCAGAGGCAGTGACAGCTCTGCAGAGCCCTGTCCCTGAGCCACAGGGACCTTCCTGCCCTTAGTGCCACCCTATCCTGGCAGAGCTCAGGGGGACCTTGAAAAGCAGGAGGTACCATCCCAAAGCCCAAATTCTGTCTGATTTCTGCGCAGGTTGAAGGTTGCCATGGTGGCAGCCATGGAGGCTTCTGAGGAGCTGCTCTCTGCTCGGACAATGTCCCTTTCCCTGGCTCCAGCACACAGCTGGCACATGGCACAGCTCTGCTGGCACCGAGGCTGTGCTGGCCCTTTGTTGCCACAGCAAAGCCCACAGCGAAGCCCACATCCCCTTGGCCAGACTGCGGCCACAGCAAAACGAGCTGCCTCTTGCTGAGCTGGAGCAGTTTTGAAGGCTTTGCAAATCAGATTCCTGGCCAGGCTGGTATTTCCAGCTTAATTTGTCTGTTCACAGAGCACAGACACTGGGTTTTTTCCCTAAATAGCCCGAGTATCAAATGACTTATAAGCCAAGCTAATGGATCAGTTCTCCCTTGCAAGAAGCAGCTGATTTTCCCATCTCCTGCCTTCCACTGCACTGGCATCCCCCGAGAGGTCTGTCCTGACAAACCAGCCTGGACACAGCCCCAGCTGCAGCTCTCCCAGGTCAGGCTCCTGCCCAGCCCTGTGTGCCCACCCTGCCCCAAGCACCCTCACCTGTCCCCTCGGGAGCTCCTTCCGCACGCTGCTCCTTCTTGCATTTCACATCAGGTTTGCTTTAAAATTGCACCCTGGGCACTTTACACCTTGCTGGGATGGGAATAGTGCTATAAACTCAATATAAAGTGCCTGGTAGTTGCTTCACACTCCTCTTCTCCCTCCTGGCCCCACACCCCACCAGTGGGACTTCCATCAGCTTTGGCAAGCCAAGACAAAGTCCCTTTGTCACAACTTTGGAGGTCCCATACTGGCTCTCCACAGCACCCAAAGAATACCCCGTTGGCTACTGAGGCACAGAAAGTCTTTGAAAGAGATGTGGTGTCTTCTGGAGTGCTTTTTCACCTGTCCAGTGGCCAGGCTCCTTCCACAACTCAAGGAGCAGATGCTCCAGGGCTTTGCTCTGAGCCACAGCCCCACGCCCTGCCATGAACAGTCTGGGCTGGGGAGGGCAAACAGCACGATCCCCTGAAAGCCCCAACAGCCCAGAGCTCCTGTCATGATGGAGAGCCACCAAGATGCCCCTTTTCAGGACCCGTTTGAGATACTCAGATTGGAAGTGTCCCTGCACAGCTTCACCCTGGATGATCCCCAGCCCACGGCGAGATCGTACCCAGCCGAGCACGGAGCCACGCCAAGGCCCCGGCAGCAGCCCCATCCCACGGATTCCAGCAGGGCCCCCATGCCTGGGCACGGAGTTGTGCCAGCAAGATGCACCACAGGAAAGCAGGAGCCGTGGCCGAGCGCTGTCACCTCCGTGAATCAGCTGCCCGGGGCCGTGCAGAGTGGGAGGTTTGGTTGGTAACGAGGTTCTCAGGCTTTGTGCGCTGCTGTTGCTATTTTAGTCCGCCTGAAACGTGCAGGAAAAGGAATCCGGAGGCTCTGTCTCCTGCGGAGATGTTTGTGCTGACCCAGTTTGGGAGGCTGCAGAGCCAGAGCCACATCTCCCTGCTCCAGGACCGGGCAGTGCAGCGCCGTGGCTCCAGGGACGAGTCACCTGCCCTGGAGCCAGCCCGGCCAGGCACCCACACGGGGACAGTGACGCGGGGCAGGAGCTGCTCCACCACCCTGCAGCAGCCAAGGGAGGGATGCAGGGCTGTTACCCCTGAAATCCCCATCTGCAGCACTTAAAGCTCTTCCAACACTCAGCACAGGGTGTTTCTCTTCTCCCAGAGCAGCGTCACCCACCAACAATCCAAACCCGACCCCCGGGACACAACGTGACCCAGCAGAGACTGCCACTGTCCCAGACAGCTCCGTGGGGCAGCCCCAGCCCCAAAGGAGGCGGATGAGGGTGCTCACTATACCCACGCAGGGCGGGCATGTGGGACAGAGCCTCAGAGCCCTCCACACACATTTCTCTGCCAGAGCTGCTGAGACAGCGCTCCCGGGCCACGCTGAAGCTCTTCAGTGTGGGAAAAGTGCTGGGGCTGCCTCGCTGGGCACGGAAAACAGCACTCTCCAAACGACCCCTCTGTGCTTTGAGGACATCTGTGGGGTCAGGATCAAACACCTGAGCCCACCCAAGTGCACAGAAGGGACAAATCTCCGCCCCACTACTCCCATAACCTCAGCCTTTTAATAAGCACCCAGAGATCACAGCTTGAACCTCTCCCTCCGCTTTCAGTCCTGCCCCAGAGGCGAGCTCTCGGAGCAGGCTGGACACAGGGATGTACAGCCTCAGCTGTCCAAATATCCAAATACAGATGCTGGGAGGTGTCAGCCCAGCCTGCCTCGGCTCCAGCCAGCAGATGCAAATGCAGCCACTGCTCCCCAGGCAGGGCAGGAAGCTGCAGACACAGCAGTGCCTGAATACAAACTCACTCCTCACCTGGCAAACAAACAGCCTCCTGCACAGCCCTCCTGGCAGGAGCATCCCTGAGCAAAGCCCCACACAGGCAGAGCCTGCTGTGCTCCAGGCAGGAATTTCCAGCTCCCGCGTGGGTCTCTTACCTTGCTCTCCGTAGGAGCTGCTGCCGGATGTTGCTGCTTGGTGATGTTCTCAGCCAGACACCAGCAGATCCTCTTCTTCTGCTCCTGGGAGTAAGCCTCCAAACTTAATAAGCACTCTGACTTCTGACGTAAAGGAAACACAGGGAGAAGGTCATTAGCTGTGTGTCGCAGGCCCTGCCTGGGTTTGCAAACTCCTTGCTCCCCACACACCACAGCAGATGAGGGGAGAGCTCACACCCATGTCCTGCACCCTGGGCACGGGAAAGTAAAAGAGACTGGAAATCAGCTCCCTCCAGAGACAGGGAGAGTGGTGCAGGGGAGCTGACTTTGCTTCCACGAGCAGGAGTGGAGCAGCACGGGCAGAGCACAGGCAGTCCTGCACCCTGTGCCACTGCACTGGAAATGTGTCTATTAAACTCATTCCGAGGGTGGAAATTGCTCTTTGCCATATGCAAACATTAATGAGGCACCAGAGCATGAACTGGTGAGAACAGGAGCCTTTGGGTTGGGTGAGGCTGGGAGGAAGAGCTCAGGGAAGCTCCAGAGCAGCCTCCCTGTCCTGCTCCTCACTTAGCACACACCAGGATGAATTTGGGGATGAAGCTCCAGAGCAGCCTCCCTGTGCTGCTCCTCACTTAGCACACACCAGGATGAATTTGGGGATGAAGCTCCAGA
>VWPU01013778.1:52529-103171 GCA_013398955.1 Callaeas wilsoni
GCAATCCGTGTCCCCACCCCCCAGCCACCCCCTCTCCAGGGCCATCCGTGCCCCCAGCCCAGCGCCAGCCCCTCTCCCGGGCAATCCATGTCCCCAGAGCACAGCCAGCCCCTCTCCAGGGGAATCCGTGTCCCCAGAGCACAGCCAGCCCCTCTCCAGGGGAATCCGTGTCCCCAGGGCACAGCCAGCCCCTCTCCAGGGGAATCCATCCTTGCAGAGGGCTGTTCCCACAGTCAGGAAGGAGGGTGAGCTTTTCACCAGGGCAAAAGAAGGTGCCACAACCAGAGTGTGGCACCCACTGGACACCAGATCTATCAGGCAGTGGGGAGATCTGTGCTGGGATGGACAGGGACCCTCCCCAGCCCCGTGTGTGCTGCAAGTGCCACCTCCCTGGGTCCAGCCCCAGCCTTCATCTGAGAGCAGGCCATGCCTCACACCCAGCCCACTGCAAAACCCACCTTAACACACAGACCCACCCTCCCACCGGGCCAGAGAGGCCCCCCAGCCCTCTCCCCTCCCCCCTGCAGTGTTCCTTTGAGCAGGGACACCGGTGAGGGGACCATCCCCTCCCAGCCTCCTGGTGACACCCCCACAACCCTGTAAGCAAAGATTTGCTCCTAAAATGTGAATGCAAAGAAGAGAGACAACCTGAAGGAAATGCTTTTCTTGGCTTCCCTGCAGGAGGCAGATGCTGGAATGCTCCCAGGCTGGCTCCCAGAACATCCCATTCTTTCAGAAGAACTCACCTCTGTTCACCTGGGGCCGAGGGCAGTTCACTGAGCCGCACAACCCCTGTGCTGCACATCTGGGAGGTTTCTGCTCTCCTGCTCCATCCCCAGCCCCTGCCACCCAGTCACCCTCTCCACGTGGCTCCTGGGGAGGTGGCCTGCAGGTCACTGTTTCCCAGAAGAGAAGTCTGGGAGCAGTGTGGTGGGAGAGCCCCGTCCTGCCCTGCCTCACTGCTGACTCACAGGCACATCCCCCACTCTGTTCCCCTTTCAAACCTGAATTTCCCACTGCTGAAGAGCCCGATGGCACCTACAGCTGGAAGGTCACTGTCCCCTTCACCTCGGAGCCAGGTGGTCCCTCTGCCTCAGGACAGACCACCAGCCATGGGGCTGGGAGAGAGGGGGTGGCACGGGAGACATCCTGCTTGGCAAGGGGCTGTCCCTGAGCCAGGGGCTTCCCCAATGTCACTTCAAAGCCTGGGCTGGCCGGTGCAGGAGGTGAACAGCCACTCCTGAGGCCCAGCATGTGGCAGAGCTGCTCGCCACCATGGGTTGGGAAGTCCCACTCCACTTGTGACCTGCCCCAAAATACCCTGGGAGGACAGGAGGAACAACGAGGGCTTGCAGAATCCCATCAGCGTGGCCAGTCCAGACCTCCTGAAGTCTGTGGGGGAACAGGAGGTAGGAAGGCAAAGGTCTCACATTTTCTATCCAACTATTCCCCTCCAACCACAACGGATGCCACGGATCCCCATCACCAGAGCTCTCACAGCCAATTAGGCCCCTCTGAAGAAAGCCCAACACTTCATTACAGCCTGACAAAGACACCTCTTCACCTCTCAAGATCTCATGAAACACAGCCAGCTCTCTTTTGGTCACTTCTACTGAGGGGAACTAAGCTTCTAAATCAAATATCAGGCTCTGAGTGCATTTTTCCAAGTGCCTGAGAAAATGCTGGAGAGCCTCATCCAAACCCCCAGCGCAGCCTGGCTGAGTCACAGCCCAGGATTAGCTGTCACCAGCCCAGGGTGACATTGCCCTGGGACACGCACTGAGCAAACCCTGAGGGGAGGCTCAGCTCCTGCCCAGCCACCCCGGGGCAGAAACAGAGGAGACAAGGAAGGAACAGGAGGGAAAGAACAAGAGAGGAGTCGAGGATTCTGCAGTGAGTCGTGCCCTGGCCCAGCTCCAGCCACTCAAGGTGAACAACTTCCATGCTGAGCATTTGCACCCAGCTTTCACAATGGTTCATTATTCCACAGTGCTGCTGAGCAATGTTTGCCTTTCTCCTCTGTGCCCTGGGGAGCTTTCCCAGACCCACCTTTCCACCTCAGAAAATACAAAGCCTTGAAAGCAGGAACACTGTAAAGTCACTGGAAAAGGAAAAAAAACCTGCAGCCTTCGATGATTAGGGAGGTCCAGTGTAAACCAATGCAGAGTCCTTGACTTGACAAAAGGGACTGTGCCAATGTCTGGGTGACCCCAAATCTGGTTAGAGCACTCAGCTACATGTGGGTTTAGAGCTATGATTCTGTCTTTTAGGCTGGGCTTCCTTATTTTTTTTGAGGGCTCCAAACTTGGATGTTTGAAGACGAGAAAAACGAGGTGCCTAAAAATAACAACAAAACATTTGGCAAAGAAATCTGCCCCAAAGGGAAAGAATCCCAAGAGAAAACAAAAGTGAGATGCCTCAAGGTACATCTACAGGGAGAAGGGGAAAAGAAACCTGTCCTAGTGCTGCCCAAACTCCCTGATCACAGCTCCTTTTGGCAGCTTCTTACTCATATATCCTATGATATTTCTTTTCCAGTTTTCTGGCTAATTCATTTAAAGGGAAGTTAAAATCAGTTCTTTCAGTGCTCCTTGCCCCAGAAGAAAGGATCAGAGCTGCCAGTACCTGTCCAGCTCCCACTGGAAAGTTAAAGTGGAAAATAGCACCACTCACCTCTGCCAGGTAAAGGATGCAGAACTTGCGATCTTCTGAACCTGCAGAGAAGAAAAACCAGGATCAGAGCGAAGCTGCAGCTGCATTTCTGCTGTGGAGTGGAGTGGAGCCACTGGCAGAGGAACTGGCTAAGAGACAGCACTGAATGAATGTTTGTCCTTGTCCCCCCAGTACCAGGCTGTGACCTGGGTGATGTATGTGGCATCTGCCGGGGCCGGGCGCGGGCGGGATCCTGCAGGACTCACTGCCCTGTCAGGGATTCTCCTGGGGGCTTCTCCTTTGGAAAAGGGTTTGTTTCATTCAGAGGTCACATGCTGCCCAACCTGCCTTGGCACACGCAGCCTGTGGGAGCTTCCCAGGGGCTGCACAGGTCCCGCAGTGCCCACGCAGCCACCCTGGGAATCAGGGACGGGTCTCTCCCATCTTACCCCTGAGGGCACTTTGCTCCCAGGAGGACTGACAGAGAAGCTCCTGTTCCTATATCTCATTCTCAGCTTCTTGCCCCAAGCCCTGGGGTGGTCCTGCTGTTTGTCCCAGCCTCCACCAGCGCCAGCAGCTGGGGCAGTGCATCTCCAAGGGGATAGAGCCAAATTCCAGAGCAATGGGAAGCAGGAGGCATGGGGCAGGGGGAAGAGCTCATCCTGCTCTTTTGGGCTGAGGGCAAACTGCCCAAGGTTCCCCCAGCATCGGGACACTGGAGAGACCTGGCCAAGGAACTTGCACTTCCACAGCTTGTGAAAGGAGATGTGGATGCTGAAATGCTGTTAGCAGGGAAATTTTCTCTTCTTGCATGCATTCTGTGCGAATTTTTCCTTTGCTGTGTGAGCTATGTAAACAATAGATAGGGTTTTTGTAAATAGCATTCATATCTGGTATCTTCTGACCTTGTGTACATTATATTAGGAAAAAACATTTCTAAGTGGGTGTCTGAGACTTTGACCAATCACCCTAGGAGAAGTGTGAACACTGTTCAATTGCTTTATGGAACTAGAATATATAAATGGTATTGTAAATTTAATAAATAATTCATTCCTCGCTCTGACTCCTGCCTCGCTGCATCTCTGAACCCCTGCTTGGAAGCCCACAAGGAGATAGTGCTGGGGACAACGCAATGACCAACTCTGCCATCCACACCTTGCTAAATCACAGAGCAGCCCAGAGCAGCTGCTCAGCTTGCTGCCAGCTGTCCCAGGCGATGTGTCACACTCCAGCTGCTCCACCAGGCTGGTCCCTGCAGGTCCAGCCTTCCCTGCACCCAACCAAAAGGGTGCCTGAAGATTTGGCCTGGCCTTGGTGTGTCCCCAGCCTCGAGGGAAGCGAGCTCTAGGCATACACCAGCCTCAAGGAGGACATGAAACTGCCCCAGGACAGGTTCACCTCAGCTCTGGAGCAGGACATCCCTTCTCCAGAGCAGGACATCCCATCTCCAGGAGCTGGCTGGCTCCTTCAACAGCAGCTCTGCCCTTGGCAGCACCGTGGGGCTGCTGCTTCCCTAACGCTCCTAATGACATTAGCTGTGCCAGGAGCTCAGGGCTGCAGCCTGGCCATGGCTGCAGATCCCACTGGAAGTGGTGTCAGCACAAGCTCTGCTTCATTTCAGCAGCCTGAGCCGCTCGGTGGGAACAGGCTCTGCACAGGGCTGGAAACACCCTGTTCCCCAGAGGAAAACAATTCTCCCGCTGCAGGCAGCAGCCCAAATGTCAAGGTAAGAGCTGTGACCCACTGAGGGACTCAGACGCCCCTTGAGTCACTCCCTGGGCAATGTGAAACCCATGAAGTAGTGGCCTGGAGCCCTTTGCTGGATATCTCTTCCAGCTGCCCTTTGTGGGGTCGCAGATCTGCCTCCACTGCCAGGTTCAATTTTAATGCATTTTGCAGGACATGGGCTGGAAAATCCCTACAGGGACACCAGGACACTGTGTCTCAGTGGCTGCTGCAGCCCAGCACCACTGGGAGTGCTGCTGTGGACCTCTCAGGCGAGGAGCCCCTGTGTGTTCCCAAAACCTTCCCTGTGCTCCTCCCAGGGGAGATGAGGGTCAGGGAAGCAGCCTGGACCCAGGGCTGCCCCTCCAAATCATCATTCCCAGAAGGGGAGGGATGCTGCACCCTGGCTGAATGGGCCTGCCTGGGAGCCCATCCCTCACCTCTGCGCACAGAGAAACACCCACTGCTCCCCATGGCAGTGTCCGAGTGCTCCCAGCACCTCTTCCATGAATCCCAGCAGGACCTTCGGGGAGCACTTTCCTTGTGAATGGGAGCCCCTCACCCAGTGCTCTTCCCCTCAGAACAGGCAGAGTTTGGAAGCAGGATCTGTGCCTGCTGCCTGCTCGTGACACCACGAGTCCACCACCCCCTCCTGCTGCTTCTGCTTCTCCTGAGCTGGGCCCTGCTCTTCCCTGCACCAGGACCTCTCCAGGCTGCCTGGCAGAGCAGATCACAAAGGCCCAACACATCCCAGCCACGTTCCCTCAGGAGTTTTAACTAGGTTTTCCCTGCTGAAGTGAGGATCCTCAGTAAAGAAAGGTGACATTGGAGTGTAACAGCCCAGGGAATGACCCCGCTCCTCTTGGGCCTCTGTGGATTCCTTCTGCAATAACAAGGGATCCTGACAAGGTCCAAACCCACCAGAATTAAGTGCCCTTCCAAATTCCTCTCCACTGAGCTGTGAATTCTGGCACCAACAGCCTCCAGAGCCAGCAGCTCCTGTTCCCTGTCCCTCCAAGACTCTGCGACACACGGCTCAGCAGCCCAGTGCCTACACGACATACAAAGCAGGGAGCCAGTCTGGGCTAAGGAATGGCTTTAATCCCATTTTCTACCAGCCTTTAGGGAGAACTTTACTAACAAACTGGCTGCCCATCCCAGCAGCTGGGCTGGAGCCAAGGCTGATCCCTGGCAAGGCACATGAGGAGGCTGGAGGGCAATGGCAGAGCCAGGCAGGGCAGACCTGGGTGCAGATTTCACCACAAACCAGGTTTGCCAGGATTCCTTCCATGTTTTCAAGTCTCTGGAGGGTCAGGGTGGAGCAGCAGAGCCTGATGTGCCCCAGAGCCCAGGAAAAACACAGGAGAGACAAAACCTGGCACTGGAGAGGTGGCAGATGCCCAGGATGATCCCCAGCCCTGCTCCTCACATCTCCTGTGACAACAGCACAGCACATTCTCTGAGCCAAACCCAAGGAAAAGCTAAAAGGAAATAAGCAGGAGGAAAAAACTCACTTGAAGATCTTTCCTTCTGTTCCTGATGTGCTGTGGTGTGGACTGGCTTGGCTTCCAGAGTAATGTGAACTGTCCCTGTGCCAGGCTGGGCACGAAGCAGAGTGGGACCTCAGTGGGGACACGTCCCCTCTCCAGCTAAGCCCTGTCCTGAACACCCACACTGCCTTACCCAGCCCAGCAGCAGCTCCCAGCACCACCCTGCCTCTGCCACTTCCCTGTGCAGCCCATGGAAAGCACCCGCTGCTCACAGGATTTGGGGCGTGCGTGCCTGGTGCTGGGTCCAAAAGATGGGGAAAGAGTGAAGCTGGTCCTGCTCCTTTGCACAGCCCAGGGGTTGTGGCAATGCCCTGGTGAGGGCAGGCACCCTGATCCCCAGATCCTCACATCTGCTCAGCGAGCGTGGGACTGCATCCAGCACCCAGGACAAGGTGCTGCCAGGCCCTGGATGTGTGGGAAGGGCTCCTGAGCACATCCAAACCTGACTGTCAGGAGGGGACAAGCTTGTCCCACTGGAGCACATGTCCCTGGGGGAGTGTGGCAGGGTGCAAGCCCTGGCCGCTCCCCAGCATCCCAAGGAAGGACAGAAGGCCCATAAATCCCACTCTTGGCCCTTGAGCATCTCAGAGCTGCACGATACAGCGGGTTGGGATGTCAAGGCCAGCGAAGCAGCACATGAGAAGCCCTTGTTTGCAGGATCTCAGATGGGGATGGGGCTCCCAGTGTGGGGATAAAGGAACGCTTCTCTCTGTCCCAAAGCTGAGCACACCCACCCGGGGGGAACCAGGATCCCGGCGCGTGGAAATTCCCAGAGTGTCTGGTGAGGAAGCCAGCCCTGTGTCACTGGGAACCTTGGCTGGCGTGGTGCTCATCAGCCGTGCTGGGCTTGTAAAGCAGGAAGACAGAGCATTGTGAAGCAGATCAGACTGATTTGCTTTCGCACAGAGCAGCGAGCGGCAGGAACAGGAAACAGCACAATGGCCCTGAGCGCACCGGAGATGTCTCAATTGTTGGAGGCAGCCACACGCCTGTTCCTATTCATGTGCCATTCAGTCATTCAGGAGAGCAGCAGCAAATCCCTGCCAAAAGGGACAGACATCTTCTTGCTCTCTCCACCCGCCTTTGAAGCAGCCCTGCCCAAAGCAGGAGGGTTTGAGCCGCCTGAGCACCAGCTGTGCTGGATTCCCAGCCTGCGGGGGGTGGGTCAGTGCTGTAGGGACTCCATCTCCTTCGGAGAGCCTTGGGAAGCTATTCCAGACATGATCCAGCCACGTTATTATGGCAACACTGAAATAAGGGGCAGAAAATTGCTCACAAATCCACCGTGCCTGAGGTGAGGAGGCACAATCCTGTGCCGAGTTGCAAAGAGACCTCGGTGTGCAGAGGCAGGAGCAGCACCAGGGAAGCTGATTTCTCCAAGCAGGTGAACAAGAGCAGAGCTATTCCCCAGCCTTTGGGAGCAGCCAGGGGCAGCACACACACATGGTCCAGCAGCTGACCAGAAGCACTTTAACAAGGAACAGTTTCTTTTGTCCCTTTCTTAGAAATAAGCAGTGCTAAGAACACACTTGACAAAGGCCAGGGAGGCTTCAATGGCTTTTCTCAATGGCTCGTGGCTGTGGTGCCCCATCTCCCTCACTTGTGTTTCTGCTCTCACCAAATAGGTCAGGGAATTCATCTGGAAACAGAAACGTTGCTGGAAATGGGAAATAACAACTGACAGGCAGCCTGTGGTGTCCAGCACTGAGGCTCAGAACAACGTGGGGCATGTGGAGAGACACAGTCCATTCACAGAGCTCATGACTCAGCTGGGAAAAGTCACAGGAAGCAGCAAAATTCATCCAGAAAATGTTCCCTTTGGAGAAGCAGCCCAGATGGGGATTCATTCCTTTTGGTCAGGGCCACAGGACTGCATAAAGACATTGGCTCATCAGTTCCAGCGTAATTCAGGTTGGAAGGGGCCTCTCTGGTGGGCTCTGGAGTCCAATCCCCTGCCCAAAGCACCCAGACCAGGGCACTCAGGAGTCCTGAATGCCTCCAGGCATGGAGACCTCACAGCCTCTCTGGGCAACTCAGTATCTGACCAACCTCATCACAGGAAAGTTTTTCCTTCTGTCTCATCCCGATTCCCCAGGTGAGGTCCCAGCGCAGCTGCCTGGGCTGGAGGAGGAGCTGTGGCACCAGCCCCACGCCGACACAGTCAGGGAACTGTACATTAAACAAGCCCATACCCAAAATGCAACCACGCCACACAAGGAACAAGGTGAAACTGGGCCCAGGGCCAAGAAGTGGCTCCACCGTAGCAAATAGGATGTGGTAGAGCAATTCCCTCATTCCTCTTTTGACCATGAGCAGCTAAAGGGAGTCTTTTGTACAGCCCCAGCATTCCAACCTGAAATAACCAATTTCCAGTCATCTCCTGCCCTAGAAGCCCTCAGCTGGACACAAAAGGTGTCAGCCAAGGTGGAGAGTGAGGGCAAGGTCCCAGCCCTGCTCTGAGGGTTTGCTCTTTCCTCCCCAGAGGGGTGAGCAGGGGGATGGACGCAAGCAGGGGGGAAACCGTGGGCGGCTGAAGAGAGAAGTAGCAAAGCAAAGCCACAAAGTTAAAGCTATCAGAGCTTGGCCAGCCACCCTTGGAGCCAATCTCTGAACTCCCTCGAGGCACCACGGGGAAACCTCAGGCCTTCGGTTCCCTTTCCCAGCCTCGGCCAGTCCCTACTGTCACAGCGTGACACCAGCCAGGGGAACAGACCCCGGGGAATGCCAGCCCAAATCCTGAGACAGGCACCCAAAAAGGCAGGAAAGGGCCTGAGCGCTCCTGAGGCGTCCCAGGAGATGGAGCTCCCAGGGCCTGGTTAACGCAGGGATAGGAGGGGTGGTGCTGGCCCTACGCCCCTGGGAAGGATGACCTGGAAGCACCGTTTGGATGGCACTGGAAGCAACAGGATAGTGCGGTGCTCTCCTGCTGCTAGCAGCCAGAAAACCCCCAAAATATCTCCAGCTGCTGCTGCAGACACTCACCCTCCTGGAGCTTGACACTCTGCAGGTACAGAGGGTTCCTCAGCACGTTGCAGCGCCCGGGCTCATCCTCCTTGGTGAAGAGCAGCAGGTCGGAATAGACAAAGAGAGTCACCTGGAAGCACAGGAGCAGCAAAGGAGAAGCTATAGGGAGTTCATCTCTTGGCACTGAGACAATGTCCTGGAAATGTCCTCTGCCCTGGCAAGAGGCACCAGCCACAACAGGGAGCCCAGACAGCCCTTCCCAAGGGGCTGATTGCTGCTGCACCCAGCAAGCTTCGGACGAGGCGCCCCTCACCTGGCAGCCGCTTCCTGAGGCTTGTGGAGTCCTGTGACAGGAGGGATAAACCTGCCCGATAGTTCCACACCACACAAACACACCCTCTCTGCTCCCTCCTGTCACTTCCCACTTATATGAGTTACAAATCAGAGCAGGAGGAGGGAATAAGTTGCCGACTAATCCCAGCGCGCTGCAGAAGTTGCAGCCTGAAAGCAAACCTGATCACTCTGAGCACCCTCATGGGGGAGCTTCTCTCTGTTCTCAGTGAGAAAGCAAAGGTTTTTTTTTACAAGAGCAGGACCCACGAGACCATCTGCAGGGGACAAACCTGCCACCTCAAACCAAGGAAACACTGGCCCAAGTGTCTGCCCAGAGCTGTGCTCCAGCAGTGCCTCAAGAGTCCCAGGGGCTGGGAGCTACTCCAGACAGCGGGAAAAGTCCTGCCTGAGGTCCCCAGTTCCATCAGTTCAGATTAATGAGACCTTTAAAATAAGAATGAGCTTCTCCACTGCACTGGAGATCCTGGACCCAGAAGCCTCCCAGGGAGGGGAAGCTTGGTGCTGCAGCTGGGGTGTGAGCCTGTCCTGCTCTCCAGGAGCTGGGGCACACAGAAAGCCTCAAAGATCACAGAATCATGGAATCACAGAATCTCCTGAGCTGGCAGGGGCCCACCAGGATCATCCAGCCCAGCTCCTGACCCTGCCCGGACCCCCCAACAATCCCACCCTGGGCATCCCTGGCAGTGCTGCCCAAACCCTCCTGGAGCTCTGGCAGCCTCGGGACCGTGCCCATTCCCTGGGGAGCCTGGGCAGTGCCCAGCACCTCTGGGGGAAGAACCTTTCCCAATATCCAACCTAAACCTCCCTGACACAGCTCCAGCCGTTCCCTCTGTCCCTGGTCACCAGAGATGCCAGGGAGCAGCTGCAGTGTGGCAGTGGCACAGTGAGTGGCACAGTGGGTGCCAGACCTGCTCAGGGTCAGGGCCTTGGGGTGCCCCCCCCAAAACCTCCCACAGCAAAGGGAAAGCTTTGCAACACCGAGCCACAGCAAGGAAGGGTTTGTGGCCTTTTGGCAATGCTTTGGCAAAAGGAGACAACACCCAGAGTCCCAGAGGGGTGGGAGAGAGCACAGAGAGGTGACTCTGCTCCCACAGGGACCGAGTCCCGGCTGACAGAGACGCGCTGCCAGCATGGATTTTTCCCTGCCCAGGGGCTGATGGACACGTCCTGAGGAGGACAAGCTGGGTAACAGTTATCACATGCTGGGGAGTCTCACATCAGGGCAGCAGCATCTGGCTCTGAATCCAAAACCAAGCCTGTGCCACAAGATTTCTCCTTGCAGTGCAAGTTCATTTTTGTGGGATTCTCAGTAAGTACAAAGCTGCTGCTGGAGATTTAATTGACAATGAAACCAGGGAGGGGCTCTTCATCTCTGTGTTATTTGGAAAATCCCTTCCTCTGCTCTCAACACTCTGCTGGCCCAGTGCCCACATTCACCCTCTTCATTTCTTCTGATCTTGTTGGTAATACAAGGAATAACCAGGTACAAACTGCACTGTAACCTTCATCCCATGCTCACCTTGTGCCAAAAGGTAACTTTTGTAGGACATGTCTGATGCCATCTCAGTTCCCTCAACCCCAAAGAAGAGATGCTGAAGGGATTTTGGGAATAGCAACCCAAAGTGAAGGATATAAAAGCATGATCAGCAAACAGTCACATGGAAATGGAGGAAAGAAACTGAAGACATACTACCTGTGGAAGTTTAAAGGGTAGAAAAAAGATTGGGATCAGCAGGAAAATCACTTCAAGCAAGTTTCAACAGGGAATCTTGGAAATAAAATTACATGTTTAAGTATTTACAGGTAACATTGTGCTTTTACAGGAAGATGGGACGGATTGAATTCGGCATGTAGAAGATAAAAGCACATCCAGTGCAGATTCTGTAAGAGAATCTCTATCAGATGCTGCTTCCAGGAAGACACTTGATCTTACAGCAGCTGATAGAGGTCCCTCTGCTCCTCCAGGCTGTTGGGGGGAAAACCAAAAGTGCCCTTTCCACCCCCAGAGGCAGAGACAGCCCAGCACCACAGGGCCTGGGGCTCCAGCAGACCCAGAGGTGGGAGCTGGACACATCCCCCACCTGAGAGCTGAGCAGGGGACTCAGGGATGACCCCAGGGCAGCAGGGACAAGGGGGAGGCTGGAGGAGTAACGTGGAGCTCTGCCCTGGGCTGCCATCACACACTGACGGGCTGTGACCTGTCCCTAACTGCCCTTGGCAAACAGATCTACCCTGAAAAATCACAGGGCTCATAAAAGCCAAGAGCAAACAAACAACAAACACGACGTCAGGGTTCACTCAGGCAATTCACCAGAGCTGCTCCTTGCAGAGTCAAAGTAGCTTTGGGTGTTTCCCAAAAGCAATTTCCTACCCCGAAGTCAGAAATACAAGAGCTGACAGGACAGAAGGACTCTCTGAAGGCAGAGATGAGCATCCCCGGGTTATGGCTGGAGTGATCGAGGCCACGTGGCCATTGTCACATGGACCTTTTAGGGAGGTGTGAACACATTTTACAGGGTGGAAAAAAGTGTTCATAGAGGCTGCCTGACGTCTCCACACTGCTCCTCTGGGTGGGCTCTGCACCATGGCAAACAGCAAAGCCTCTTCTGCTGAGGGACCTGACCAGCTGCAGGACATAACTGGCAAAGCACTGGCACAGGAGACAGGGACACATTTAAAGAGTTTCCTGAGGGAAACCAAGAGAAACTGGAAGCCAAGAGGGAAGGTAGGAGCAAGGAGCAACGGGCCAGTGTGCTGCCCAAGAGGGGATGAACCTGGGACTACCACAGAGCCCTGCCCTGGACAGGAGGGAGCCAACATCACATCTTGGAAAGAAACATGTGGCTACCAAATCACTATGAAAAGGTGCCCAGAAATGCAGCCTTGAAGAGAGAAAGAGGAGAAAGCCTCCTGCTCTACAGAGAAGAGCATAAACCTGGCCATGCCCATCCAGGAGGTTCCAGGACTCCAGAAGGCCCATCCTGACCTGCCAGGGTGGCAGAAAGGAGAGATGAGAAGGGTACGAGAGTGGCCCACGCAGAGCAGACACCTCAAGGCTTTGGGAGGCCTCCAGGTCCACTGGAGATGGATGGACAAGGCCAAAGTCCACACTGGATACCTCATGTGCCATCACCTGCTGGCTCCTCTGGCACTCCATGGGCTGGAGGGATTTCAGGAGACCATTAAAGCAGGAATTACAGCAAAGTCTAGACAGGATGTGATTAAGGCCTGAATAAGGATTGCCCCAGATGTAAGGTCAGGGAAAGGACAGACCCTGGCAAGTCTCCAGAGAGATAGGTTGACTCCTTCAGGAGATTGGGAGAGAGCTTGCTCAGGGACAAGGATGCAGTGCCTGATGTGGAAACTGCCACAGGGGAAGGATTCTGGGGATTTGGGAAAAAAAGAAAGGAGCAGGACCTCCAGCTCCAGCTCGGGCTCCTCTCTTGAGCCTCTCAGCCAAAGCAGATTAATAACACACAGAGAGCAGTCCTGCAAACCACAGGAGCCCAGCTTGAGAGAGGCTGCGTGGGAAGAGCAGAGGGAAAATGGAAAACCACATGGAGCAAGGAAGAAAGGACCGATTGGACACCAGATAGCCTCTGTCCAGGCATCAGAGAAGGCTGGAGAGGGAAAGAACTCAAGTCCAGCAAAGAGAGGAGTCAGAGCTCTCCTGCAAAGGGGCAGCTCTGTTGTGTCCAGCTGGTTTAGGTCTTGCTGGCTCCAGAGGTTGAGGTTCTCTCCCTTCACAGCCCGGCAGGACCAAAGCAGACAGCCCTGCTCTGCTGGAGAACGGGAGCCTGGCGTTCCAGAGAGACCTGCACGGGTTCCCTGAAGCTCCACAAAGCTTTCCATGGCCATGCCACACACTCAGACATGAGAGAGCCCTTCCCAAGGGCCGTGGGACATCCCAACATTGCCACCTCCACTGTCGCTGCCAGCAAGGGCTCAGCACCGCGGGGTGTTTGCCTTCACACTTCTCTTTTCTCACCCCACTGACTCAGCCCCTCCTGCCCTGCTCCTGTGCCAGCTCACCCAGACATCACAGCCCCAGGGCACCAGCATTCCCAAACGCTGCCTCACATTCCTGGCCAGCATCCTGCCCTTTCCTGCCACCAGCTCCAACTGGGAAATCCTCTCCCAGCTCCACGCTCATCCCAAGAGCATCTTAAGCAGAGTCCTTTCCCTGAGACATTTTCCCCCCGACCCTGCCCACAGCGGGGTCTCTGTGGTAAAGAGCAGAGACCCCTCCTCCAAATACACTCATCCTGGAGTTCTTCATCACGCCCATGTGCACAAATACCCCACCCAGGCTGCAAACAGCGTTAGTTATCTATAAATATTCCACATTTGGCTGCTACTCCAAATATCTGAGTCTGACCTGAAGGCAGGTACCTCCAACCCACCCAGGAGGAGCTCCCTGACTTCAGCTGTATTCCCAAGCCACCCAGCACAGCTGTGCCACACAGCCAGCAGTTTACTTGGGTTTCATTCCTGCAGATGCCCAGAAGACCCTGAGCAGCACAGGACAGCAGGATAGACAGGGAAAGGGGTTTAGCTACAAGTTAGTGCCAAGTTTTCTAATCAATCATGGAATTTTTCATGTACTTTGATGTATTTTCATGTACTTTTTGGCAGAAAAAAAAAAGTGATTCCAGTCAAAGCAAGAGATGAATTACACAATGAAAACCAGAAAGAAAGAGGAGTCACTTAGCACAACTCTGTACTGGTTTGTACTGGCCAGTGATGGGAAGTGGCTCCGGGCTTCTGCTGTTGACCACCCAGAAACTACAAGTGAAACAGAACTTCCTTTACAGATCTGTGAAGATGACACATTGTTCACTCCAACTGAATTCAACCCAAATTACTCTGTGCAGTGGTGAGATCCTCTGAAACTACAAAAGAAATGGCACTGGCTGGCAGTGCATCAGTGGGCTCTGCCTCTCTCCCAAATTCCAAGGCTTTGCAGACTTTGCAGTTGGATGCCAGTGAAGCCAGCAGCAAATGTGATCAACACATCCAAACTGCCAGTTTGGATGGTAAAAGTTGCCACATCCACAGGGTGCCAAAGTCCTGTTGTATCCCCAGATTTCCAAGAGCTCTCCAATAACATGGCAGAACAGTTGAAGTAAGAAGGAAGACAGGAATTTGGACAGGACACATGAGCTGTTTCAGGAACCGAAATTCTGAGAACACCTGGAGCAAGTTCTCTGTCTAGTTCTAGCTCTAGGCTGTGGATTCACCTTCCCTAGAGATGCTGCAAAGCCACGTGGATACAATCCTGAGTGACTTCAGGGGATCCCTGAACAAGGGGATGGGACTGCATGGCCTCCAGTGGTGCCTGAACCATTCTGCCACTGTGTGATTCTCTACCCTGGCACAAAATATCCTTAAATCCCCTCCTCCTGAGTCTGCTGGGCTGTCACTGATGTGCATTTGCCACCCACAGTTTCCTCTCTGTAAGCCCAAAGGAAACAGGAACAAAAGTTGATTTCTAGCACAGAAGAGTTTTGATATTTAGTTTATCCCACAATAAACTGACTACAAGTCTTTCCAAGTATCATATCAATATAATTACTGTAGAATGAAACATTCCCCTTCTCAGTGTAATGAGGTGTCCCTTCCAGTCCCTTCTCAAAGTCCCCTACAGTGCCTAAAGGGGCTCCAGGAGAGCTGGAGACAAGGACAAGGGTATGGAATGCCTGGACAAGGGGGAATAGCTTCCCACTGCCAGAGGGCAGGGATAGATGGCATATTGGGAAGAAATTATTCCCTCTGAAGGTGCTGAGGCTCTGGCACAGGGTGCCCAGAGAAGCTGTGGCTGCCTCTGGATCCCTGGAAGTGTCCAAGGCCAGGTTGGATGGGGCTTGGAGCAGCCTGGGATAGTGGGAGGTGTCCCTGCCCATGGCAGGGGTGGGACTGGATGGGCTTTAAGGTCCCTTCCAACCCAAACCATGGTGATTCTATGATTCAATCCCCTATATAAGGCAGCAGAAGAGCAGGTTTGGAGAGCTCAGACAACATGGAAGAGTTTTACCTGTGTAGTCCTGTTCCTGCTCTCGTGAAGGAGCAGCTCCTCCGACAGCAGCAGAGTCCGGGCTGGGTTGCAAAGATCCAGGGGCTACGTTTGGATGGAAAAAAAAAGAAAAGAAAACAAAAGAAAGAGTCAAACCTTCCAGTGGCAGTGTGGTTTGTGAGATAAACTTTCCACCCACCAAACCCATTTTGCCTTCAGTTTGAGCTGTAACTCACTCAGGGAGAAGCCACCCCGCACTGCGCTCAGAAGGACACTAAGTCTGCAGTCCAGTGAGAGGAGAAAACAAAGCCTTGCACTCACACCTACGTCAGCCCCAGCTGTGAAAAGACAAGCAGCCCTTGCCTCTGCACAGGGGCTGCTCTGCACGGGGGGGTTACGGGTGTTTGTTAGCAGGAAGCACAACCACAGTGCTGGCACGTCAGGTTCCCACGTCCCTCAGCCACCAGCATTTGTACCTGATGGTGTGGATCACTCTTAAAGCAACTTTTAAGAATTCCTGTCCCTTCCCGTGCCACACCCAGCTCCCCAGTCAGTGCTGGAGAATGGGACAGGTTCAGGTGTCCCGAGTGCAGAACAAACCCTGCACAACCAGCCTGGGACCACCCTCGGGAGCAGCACAGTGGGAACAGGAGGGGACCTGCACAGGGCCCTGCAGATGAGACAGTAAAAAGAGAAAAACCAGCTCCCGAAGTGGCAGATTCCCAGGCACAATCCAAGATGAGTTTTGGCAGTAAGGAGGCAGAAAGCGCCAGCTGTGTTCCTACCTAAGGCCAACCATGCAGAGCCCAGGCAGGTGAGCAAGAGGTGAGAGGTCACCCAGGTGCCATCAGGGAGGAGGGAGGTGATCAAACACCTGCCCCCAGCTCCAGCCCAGCCCACACTGCCCCAGGCAGCCAGTGGCTCAGGCTGGGGTGACAGGGAACGTGGAGCATGGCTTCAGCCCAGGGGAAGTCACCAGTCTGAGCTGAGGTGACAGTGCCACTGCCACTGGCAGGGGAGGATGGAGGGCTCCCCACAGGCTCAGAAAGGAAGGGATTCATCAGCAATGTACTAAAATACATGGATCAGATGAGATTTTTGGGGTTCTGGCCATATGAAGGACAAAATGAAGGACACAGATGGAATTAGAGCTACTACCACCAAACTCAGGGCTGTTTTCTTAAAACAGCTCATGGAACTGTGGAGGCAGAACATTCCCTGTCAAGCCAGCACTGCTCTGCATCCTTGTCCTCTGCTCTGGAGCCAGGCTGGGAGAGCTGGGAGTCAACTGGAGAAGAGAAGGCTCCAGGGAGACCTCAGAGCCCCTTCCAGTGCCTAAAGAGGCTCCAGGAGAGCTGGAGAGGGACTTTTGATAAACGCCTGGAGGGACGGGACAAGGCGGAATGGCTTCCACTGCCCGAGGGCAGGGTTAGATGGGATACTGGGGAGTCATTCTTCCCTATGAGGGTGGTGAGGCCTCAGCACAGGTTGCCCAAATTTTAGTATGGCCACCTAAACCCCTTTGTTTGCACACTGACGGCACAAAGAACCCTCAAGAAGAACCACACTCATCTGCAATTCCAAAGTTGGCTCTGAAGCCCAAAAGCTGGGACACTTTCTCCTCACCCAAGCAAGCACCGAGGGCCAGATTTGAATGCTAAAAAGGAGAAAAAACTCCAACAGAGAATTTTCTTGGGCAGGACACAGTTCCCTTTGAGAAGCACTGTGCCAAGTCCAGCCAGCTCCAGAGGAGAGCTGAGGATGACAGGGATCCTGCTGGGAAAGACATCCTTGCACGGCTGCCTGGCCCCAGCCTGGGCACTGATCACATCCCAGCCCCCTTCCAGCTGCACTGACCTGCACAAAGATGGGGAACACCAGCACCTTGGGAGCCAGGGTCACGTAGGTGCCGTAGGAATGGGGGATGTGAGGCCTCACTATGGTGCAGTTCTGGTAGTTCCCGTAGCTCTTCATGGTCTGCACAGTCTTCATCAGCCTGGATTTCCTCCCAGAGCCCGTGTGGGATTTCCCTTTGCAGGCGTTCCCTGGACAGACAGAGCAGGCAGAAGGAAACACAGAATGAGGAGAGAGCTCCAGCTCTGTCTGCTCCAGCTCGGTCCTGCTCTCCCAGGCTGGAGGAGGGCATGGAAATCCTGGGGAATCGCTGGAGCCAAGAGCTGCAGGGACAGGCATCACTCAGCTATCCAGGTGTCCCAGGGATTCATGAAATAACAGCACTGATTCCATTTTTTTCTAATGGGAAAGATGCTCCTGGGCGGTTTTGCTCCAGAGCCGCTCGCTCGGTGGCCCAAGGACTTCAGTGGGTGCCACCAGCAGCACAGACACGGCTGGGAAGGTACAAACAGGACCCCAGGGAGGCCACAGCAAGCTCTGCTTCAGGCCAGCACATCCCACCAGGGGCTCTGCCCTCTGATCTGCCCTTGTGAGTCTCCACCTGCAGTACTGCGTCCCACTCTGGGGTTCCCAGCACAGGAAGGACCTGGAGCTGCTGGAGCGAGTCCAGAGGAGACACCAGGATGCTCCAAGGGCTGGAGCCCCTCTGCTCTGGAGCCAGGCTGGGAGAGCTGGGGGCATTCACCTGGAGAAGGCTCCAGGGAGAGCTCAGAGCCCCTTCCAGGGCCTAAAGGGGCTCCAGGAGAGCTGGAGAGGGACTTAAACATTTTTATCCACGCGAGTCCTGCCTGCTCTGGATTCTGGGCATGGAAGCTGGCAAAGCGCAGGAATGTCACGACATGGGGCAGTGGGTTAATCACAGCTTCCAGAAGATACTGAGATTGGAGGTGTCAGAGAAAGAGGCAGAAGTTATAAACACATTCATGGCCTGGGATCAATCCCTGCTGCTGCCAGCAATGGTTATTCAGACATTGGGTGTATTTATAAAGGATGACCTCATTGTTCATGAGGCTGGCACCACATCATCCTCTGTTTTTCACCATTACATTCTGGGGCTGGAAAAGGTCCGAGCAGCCTGACTGGTTTCCAGTCTGTCCCTCTTCCCTGCAGAATGTTATCCTCACTCAAAGGAGGGATTACAGGAGGCTTTCCCCTGCCCACTCCCACCTCAGCTGCTCGAGCAGAGCCCAGACCATGTCTTGCTGGACACCAGCAACCTGTGCTCTGCCCTAAAACTCACAGGCAACAGCTCCAACAGGAACTGAATGTCTCTCTAGTCAAAAATTCACATCTTCTGTAGAAGAAACTCCACTGAAAAATCAAAATATTTCCTTCCTCCCTCCTGTAGCTGGTGAACTGAGCCAGCTCGGGGCTGCAGGCAGAGCTCTCCACTGGGATTGAACACATCCAGGTGAGGAGCTGGAGCATTCTCCTTCTCCCCCACAGGGAGGTCTCAGGAACAGGAATGAGCATCCCTCCTTCCCTCCCTGCAGCCACCCCGGAGCTCCTGCTCCCACCACAGCAGCTTTTTACCCTTGCACTGTAACAGATGCCCAGAACCTTCCCAGGCAGGAATGAGCCAAAACACTCCTGACCATGGCCTGGGGCAGATAAGGTCTCGTCCAAAGCAAATACACAAACCTGCCCAGCATTACATATTCCATTAAGTATTAGGAAATAGCACATTTACTCCCAGATAAAGGCAGCAGAGCCAGCCAGCTCTGGGCTGGGAAGCCAGCCCTGCTGTTTACTGCTGGCTGGAGCAGCTGCCTTTGCTGGGGGGGACCCTCGTGACCTAAGAGGTTGTTTCCACCTCTAAGTGCATTAATCCTGACATTTTCCCTCTTCTCTTTTTCCTGGTTGCACTGCCAGATAACATCGAAGCACAAGACACAGCTCAGCACAGGGCAGATAATATCTGTCTGGGCTGCTCAGCATTTGCTTTTGCTCTTATCCCTAAATCACTCTGTTTTATCAGAGGAAATAAGCACCTGCACAAGTCCTGGCACAGAAACACACCCAAATGTCAGCTCCTGTCACTGGGTGGGCAGCTCTGTGCTGCCACACTTCATCCCTGCTCAGGTGAACTGATACCTTCCTCCCTCTGAACTTAACATTAAGTAATTTTTTAAAAATCCATAAAAATCCAAAATTTGTTATGGGAAGAAGCCCAAGCTTTTCAAAACCCACCCCTCTGTAAGATGAAGTCCCTGTGGTCCAGCTCATCTTTTCACAGGATCCGCAAACAGCAGGAAAGAGCTGCAATTATCCACGGAACAAAACATCCCCTGCAGTTGAGCGTGGAAAATTCTCCCGGCTGCAGAGCTCCAGGGCTGGGAGCACCCGAGGCACGGGGGCCTGGCACCCACACACTGCTCCCTCCTGCTCCCCAGCACTCCCCCCATGGCTCTGCCAGCCCCACGCTTTGCTTTCCATGGACACTGCCCCACCTTAGAGACAGCACCAAGTTCTCCAGCTGTGCCCTCACCAGACAGGGAGTGCTGAGGGATTCACGCTCCTACAAGAGCTCAGCTCTCCTAGGGATACACAGCTCATCCTGAGGGCATCCACACAGGCCAGGGTGCAAGCACAGCCTCCCAAAGCTCCCAAATCCATGAGCAGACAAGGGGTATTTCCACATGGACCTCGATTCCTGCAGTGCCCAGCCCTGCCACCCACCTCAGCCCACTCTTCCCACAAGTCCAACCACCCTAGGGAGCTCCAGACATCCCACACACACCTGTCACAGGTGTGGTTTATGTTATGAGTTTATGTTTCAAAGGTTTTTTGAGGAGAGCTGGCCCAGAGACTGCCAGAGACTTTGCAGCAGCCCAGGGCTTGAATATTCCCCAAATCTGGCCCAACCACCTGCACTACTGCTGGCCCTGATCTGAGCCACAGCCACCCTCGCTCCTGTGGCACTGAAGGGAACCTCAGAGCAGGGGATCAGCTCTCCCAGCAAGCCCTCATGGATGAGAAGGGAAACACGTCACGGACGGGCCCACGGACACGTGGGGAGCCACGCTGCTCAGAGCCTTCACACTTCACGTTCTCACCCTGCCCCGACGGAAAGTCCCCACCAGCAGCCCTCTGCGAGCACCCACAGACCTCACATGAGGCTCACCCAGTGCCACGCTCCCCTCTGCTTTTAGGTTTGAGCCACAGTGGGAAGATGACCCCACCCAAAAGCCCCAGGCTGCTACTGCTGCCCTCAAAAAAAGAGCCCGTTGCAGGGCTCAGGCCAAGGATTTGATGGTGCCAGGAAGACCAGCTTAGAGCTGGGTGCTCTGAGCAGCATTCCCAGCACAGGGACAACTTACCCACAGTAGTGTTGTCCTCTTGGTACACAGGCCTCAGCAGCTGCAAGGGACAGAGGGGACACGGTCACCTGCAGCAGGCCTCAGGTACAATGACAACGACCAGCTACAAATTTTAACATGCCAAACCCACCCAAGCCAAAGCACTTCAGAGAGGGGAAAAACCATTTTTGCAGCAGAAAATGAGAGCAATGACTTGCATTGTGGTCTTGTGCAGTAGGAACACTCCCCACATCCTTCCCATATCCCTGGGGTGAGCCCTGAGGGGAGGCAGCAGGGAAATGTTTTAGGAAAGCAGTGAAAGCTCCACCAAGGGACAGAGGTGTGGCTTGTAAAATCAGCGAATATTTAGAGATGATGTTGAATAAGACTGAAGCAGGGGCCAGGAGAAGCTGCAGCACAGAGCCCTGAGCCACGTGCAGCCCCTGAGCCCTACCTGGCTGCCGGGGTTCAGAGGAGCTAGGATGATGTAGTTCTGGTCTGCAGCAGAGGGCACCCGGGACAGGGCTGGCAGGGTGTTCTGGCCCCGCTTGCCCAGCTCCGTGTACCTGTCCCAGGTGTGCAGCCCCAGCCCCTCGGTGCCATCGTAGAGGATGTGGCAGCTGCGGCGCTGCTCCGCCTGCGCGGGGCCGTTCTTCTCCCGCTTGTTGGGAGGGGACTGCAGGTCGTAGGCGGATTTGCAGGAGGACCTGCGGGTCATGCCCTCGTGGGCCGGCTTCACCTGAGGCACCAGCCTCCACACCAGGAGGATGATCTCCGTGGGACAGTTCCTGGCAGAGATGGGGTGGGGAAGTCAGGGGTGGAGCACCCCTGTCCGGGCAGGAGCCCTGCAGCCCTTCCTCCCTCCAAAGCCTCTGCCCCTCTCCCGTGCTCCCCAGCCCCTGCATGCTTCCTTCTGCTCCAGACAATCCTTTCCCAGTGTCCTGCATCCTTCAGAGCCTTCCCCTTGCCACAGTCACTCAGTGCTCCCACCGCCCTGCCCTGGGCTCCCTCAAAGCACCTCTCCCTGCCCTGGGGTTTTGGGGGAGCACTCACCGGATTTCGTGTGCCAGCTCCACACATTTCCAGTGCTCCACAGGCTGCTCGTTCAGCTGCAGCACCGTGTCGAGTTGCTGCAGACCTGCCTTCTCTGCTGGGCCACCTGTGAGGGACAAATTCCAGTCACCTGCGAGGCAGGAGGCTGAGGTGGGGGAGGAGAAGCCCTGGAGCTTGGAGACATCCAGAGAGCTCCAGAGCTCGCATCACTCACTCCCCCAAACTCCATCTGACACGCACACCTGAAAATGAAGTGGGGTCGGCAAACCTGGAGCTTCACCTTCCAGCACATTCACACACACACAGCACCAGGACAGAGCCATCAGTGCTCCCTCAGAGCTACTGCATAAACTTCCCCTGCTTCCTGGGGTGCAATGGGGAGCATCAGGGCACAGTGGAGACAACAGTCCACCCCACAGGTCCACAGCAAGAGGATCTACTCAGGGAACTGAGGATTGCCATAATCCTGCTCCCCTCTGACCTGTTTCCCTCCCAAATGATTTCCAAAGGTCACCCAACCAGCCAAACGGTTCTCAGGTTGGAGAGGGAAGGGAACAAAATCTCTGCACATTACTTCAAAACACTGCCAAGATAGTGACACAGTGCTAACCCAGTGGCCTCTGACCTCGTTAGAGGCAACAGAGAATTCATTTAATGAAGTTTCTTGGAGGTACCCAGAGTCCTGCAAGGTGTGGGAGCTCCAGAATCACAACCAGCTCTGAGAAGCAAAAAAGGAGCAGTAATTCATTCAAATCAAGAGGGATGAAAAGGATCCAATCTCTTACCGGAGTCCACTGCCTGCACACGGACTGGGGAGTCACAGCAGATGGTGAAGCCAAAGCCATCACTGCCCCGAGGGATCGTGATCTGCAGGGAAACACCAGAGCTGTCAGGTGGGAAAGCAGCCTCTGTGTGTGATGATCTCCCCCTCATTCCCACACTGCCCCACAGCCTCTGGAAATGCTGGCACATGGCATTTTAGAGGTGGGGAAGGGCTGTCACTGTGAGCCCCACAGATAACGGGTGGACAGGGTGCTAAAAGGCAGTGCCAGATCAAGCCAAGGATCTCTGGAATGCCACAAAAGGAGCGTTTATTTAGTGCACACTCTGCTCCCAGCTCTTCCAAGTGTAAGGAAAGGTCTGAGAAGCCATTGGAAAGGAAAACCTGGCAGTCTGGGTCTGACACTGACTTCTCTAAGCAAGTCATTTAAACATTTCATTTCCTGCTGGAGAATACAGAAATAGCAGCACTCCCCTGCTCCGGAGGGAGCTGCGAGCTCGGCACGCTCCTGTCCTCCAGACATCTGTGTGCATCACCCCCTTCCCTGGGCTGTGTTTTGCCTTGCTGAGTTTGGAGAGGATGGATGCTGGGTTGATTTAGGCTCATTTCTCCTCCTGATTCGAGGAGCATTGAGCTTATTAATAAAATGATGCTTATTTTTTGATGTTGGCTTCCAGCAGCAGCTCAGCATGACAGATCCTCTAAATACCTGATTAGCCCCCAAGACATTAGTCAAGATGGTTGTTTTACTGACAGAGAAAAGAAAATTAAAACTTCAGCATCTGACCTATATTATTTTGAGAACAAACAGGCAGAAGGAAGATGAGGAATTCAGCAGAAGTTGCCAAGGAGGTGATATGGTTCCTCACTCCTTTACCACGGGAGGGCAAAGGCAGTGAGATTTCATTTCCCTGCACCTTGTCCCTGCGTGATTGCTCAGCATAAAATCAGGCTTCAAAAGAGAAACTGGATTGCCCTGGCAGGATGAAAACATAGCTGCAGTCCCACTACACTGAGTATTTTTCTCTCTGGAGTTTGCTGGATCCCCAAAGAGGTGGCTCTGCACCTTTGAATGAACCTCACAGCTCAGTCCAGCCAGGAGTTGGACTCCATGGTCCCTGCGAGTCCCTTCCAGCTCAGGATATTCCATATCCTACGATTCCATCTCCAGTACCAACCACTGGCACCTCAGGAGCCAGCCCAGCATTTCTCCCACCACGGAGACTCCACGGGTACCTCCCAGCCCAAGGTTTCCCCTGTGCCTGATCTCCCACTCCTTCTCCCTGAGCTGGCTGACCCTGTCCCCCACCTGTCCTGTGCCACCAAAGAGCAGCTTCTCCTTGCTGGTGCTCCTCAGCTCCCACCACCATGGCCATCACAGGCAGTGATTGCCCATTTTTTGCCCATTTTTGCTGCTGTGCACAGAACTAAAGAACTATGAGAAGCTGGCATGAACTGGGAGGCGGGTGGGGAGCCTTGCTGTACCCAAACTTTGCCAAAAAATGCAGAGGAAATTTTCAAAATAAAGACTGGAGGAGGTCTAAGAGACAAACCAGAGTCAGCTGTTATTCAGCCAAGGCAGAGCAGCTTTCCTGCAGGAGATGGTCACTACATCCCTGGCAAGAAGGAGGCAGTTGGGTTTGGAATCCTGCTGCTTTTGTAATTCCCAATATTTGCTGTCCCCCACAGTAGCTTTGGAATAATCTGAAAGATGAGCTCAGGAGCACAGGGAGAAGCTGACCCTGAGCTGGCAGTCCCAACCCAGACCATGGGGGGAATATTTCTTTGAAAGGCAGGAGATTGGGACCTGCCCATGGAAAAGCAGCACCTGGCATTGCGCACCGGGAGAACTGGAACCAGCACAGTTAGCTGCTCCTCAGGAAACAAGTGCTGTTGGCTCCCAAAACCACTAAAATCATTTAAAAAGAAGCAGTAGCAGCCTGCTGTGCCTGCTTCTTAGCTAGTAAGGGGGAAATTAATACAACACCTTGTAGTTTGACACTGTTACCATCAGCATGCTACCTGCAAGTTGTACGGTAAATATATTTTTTATATTTACATATATTTATATATTTTAACAATTTATATATATTTTAAAAGCACCCCTCTCTGCCCATTTCTCCACTGCAGCAACAGGCAGAGACCAGCCACAGGCACCCGTGTGAAGATGCTTTCCTTATATTCTCACTATAATTTACGAATTATAACGATACCAATGCGTCGATGCCTCACAAGCAGCACCCCCAGAGCCCAGCCACGGCAAGAGAGCTCCCAGACACTCAGAAATCTGCCCAGGGCTTGCAGCCACCCGCTGGCACAGGGGTTTGTGGCAGGGGAGATACAGACCTGCCTGTACCTCCGCTCCGAGCACACCTTGCAGAGTCCATTGAAGCGGTTCATGGCTGGCACCCCCGACCTCGCCGCGAGCCCATGAAAATCCCGCAGCTCCCCGGAGCCGCCGCGATCCCGGACTCCTCGCAGCGCACGAGCGTGGAAGGAGCCCCAGTCAAACTGGCATGACCGCCCATGGGAACCCAGCTCCCGAGAAGAATGGCAGGAAGCCACCTTTCACCTCCCCGGCCCCTGTGAGCGCTGTATGCCGCTTTACGATAAGCCAGAGGCTTCCTGAAAACCCTCACTGACGAGGAAGGGAGAGAGTTTTATATTAAAATTCCTGTCAACTCTTTAGTATTCCCCAGTCCCCGCTCTGTTGATGTGGCTTTTGTTCCCGTGGCATTCTTCAGGCGCACGGAGCACTTTGTTATTGCGACGTTCTCACAAACACTCGGAGGATGTTTGAGCGGCGTTTCACAGGCACTGGCTGTGAGAGCCTCGCTCCATGAAAGACACGACTCCACGCTCATAAAAAAATCAGAGGTTTGGGTTTATAGAAGCACAAAACAAAAAAAAGAAAAAGCAGAGTTTGTTTTTGAAAACACAGACCCAGAGGATACGCACGTCCCCGTGCTTTGTGCTCATAAAGTCACTGAAGGGGAAGCAGAGAGGTCAGCTGAGCTGCATCCATGGTGGAATTTGGGAATTAAAGGCCAAGAGGAACTCTGAGCACAGCCAGCAGCAGGGCACCCAGCAGGGGTCAGCTGCCCCACTGCCAGAGTTGGGCACTACTCCTTGGAGATGGGGTTCCAACAGAGAAGAAAACACTTTCTGCTCTCCTACAGGGGGATGAAAAGGAGGGAAGGCTCAAGAGAACCCAAAATCTGGGTTCTCTTGCACAGCAGCTGGGGTGGCAGGGCCAGGGAGACCAGGGAGGGAGCTGAGGAGCCTCAGCGCTCCCAGGGGAGCCGCGGTGGCGGAGCCATCGGAGCATTGTCCCCACTGCCAGGCTGGAGCTGGAAGGACGAGCAGCCTTCCTTCCCAGCCACCACCTTTCAAGTCAGTGGCGACTGCCGGAGAGGAAGGGAGGAGAGGGGCGCTGGCTTTGTTTGTCTTGCTCAGCCCTGCGCTGTAAAACAAATAACTGCAAATGCAGCTGAGGGAAGCACAGGGCGGAATTCGGCACAGATAAATCACGGGGCCACCCGAGCCCCGTTTCCGATGCAAACCATGTGTTTGTGTTCCCATTTCCCATCCTTGCCTCTCCTATAAATCACCCAGGCTCCACCATGGGCCTTTCCCATCCCAGAGCACACGGTCCTGCAAGGAGGAGAGGAGCAGAGGTGTCCAAGGAGCCACGGAGCCGGGCAGGGGCCGATGCCGTGGGACAGGAGCGTGCCAGCCCCACCACCCCAGGCAGTGCTGGTGCTTTGTCTTGAGTGGGACTACACTGGAAAAACAGGAGGTCCCTGAGGCAACGGGGGTTAGCACCCAAATCACCCCCCTCCACCAGCTGGGGCCTGGTTGGGGTCACAAATTGCCTGTGACAGCCATGGTGTGACAGGGAGGTGACAGAGCTCCCTCGCCTCAGCATCACCCTCACTAACACACTGTCCCTTGGCTCGTCTGGAACCCCCCAAGCAGGCACCTGACCCCACATCTTCCCAGCGCTGGGGGGTCACAGGCCTGTCACACCCACCTTCAGCTGCTGCAGGGCCACAGCGTCCTGGCTCTCCTGGGCTGCACTCTGACTTCCTGGCTTGACTTCTGAAATTATTTTTAAAAGAATTCTTAAAAAGGAAAAGGCCCCATGGGTGTGACAGCACATCTGACAATCCCACACTGCACATGAGACCTTTACATGTCATGGGCACATCCCCTCCGGGCAGCAGCTTGAGGGTGGCTGCACACCTGAGACAGGCACTGCTGTCCCACCCTGCCCTGTGCCAGCCTCTGCTCCTCCACACCCTGGCAGCACTGCAAGGCCAAGGCAGGAGAAAAGCTCTAAACGATCCAGCACAGACCCCAGGGGCAAAGAGAGTGTGGCTACAGCAGTGAGCCCCAAGTCTGAGAGGCAGGAGGCAACATGAGGACAAGCAAGAGGGAGAGATGTGGCTGCAATGTTGGGGTCCCCATAGAGCCCCAGAAGTGAGGCTGAAGGGGAAAGCAGGGCCTGCTGAACCAGCCAGGATCTCCACCCCACAAGCTTTTGGGAACCCAGTGCCCATTGAGCCCCCCAGGGCTGAGCAGTGCCCGTGGGGGCACAGGGTGCAGTGGGGCTGGGGCTGCTCCACACACACAGGGTCACACCCAGGACTGACTCCTCTTCCAAGCCTTGCCAACACTCCCTGGGATATTCCCGTGGTGGGACACACCTGTGCTCTGCTTCAGCCTCCTCATGGCCACCTTCAGGTGCTTGGTCCTGCCCAGGTCCTCCCCGAGGAGGTAATACCAGCCACTGATCTCCTGTGGGGAGGGAAGCAGCTGTGGATGCAGGGGCAGATGCTCAGCCCCATTGCGCTCAGGCAGGGCAGGAGCTGCCCCAGTTACAGCACACAGAGGTGCCCAGACCCGCTCACACACACACAGAGCACACAGTCCTTCTCTCAGCAACAGCTAAAATTCCGTCCTCCCTGCAAGGAGGGAACGAGCAACATTGAAGCAACAAGATTCCAGGCTTTTAGAGGGATATCCAGCAGTATCATGCAGCAGCCGGGGGACAGGGCCACCTCATCTCAGCTTTGCTGAGGTCCAAATTTCAGAGGATGCCATGCTTAAGCCACTTCTCACCCACATCTCAGGCCACTGCCACCAACAGCTCCTTTTTAGTCTCCTGCTATGAAGAAAATGTCCACATCTCAGGTGTGGAAATTTTAAAAATCAAGGAGCATTTGGACAAGGCTCTCAGGCACAGGGTGGGGCTGTTTGGGTGTCTGTGCAGGGCCAGGAGTGGGATTCAATGATCCTTATGGGTCCCTTCCAGCTCAGGATATTCTATGATCCTATAAGCTCAGGTGATGTATTAACAGTTCCATGAAACCCCTCCAGCTTGCCGAGATACTCTGCTGCCCAGGGACAGAATCCCTCACCGCTGGCCACTGGGATGAAGGATTCCCGTGCTTGGTGGTCGCTGGGAGCCGCCTGCCAGGGGAGCCTTGCCCGAGGAAGGCAGAGCCAGCTGTACTAACGAGCAGCAGCCAGGCTGGGGCAGCAGCGCTGTCACCAAACCCGCCGCAGCAGGGACAGGGATTCTGGCACAGAATTCCTGCAGGAGCAGCCAAAAAACCTCTGTGTCTGCCCTCTGCCCATCAGCACACTGCTGGGAATCAGGCAGACTCCTGCGAGGAATGTGTCCCCATCATCACACCCTCTCACCCACATGTGAGATGTGACCCATGCCAGGCTGACCCCATGCCCTGTGTCCCCCCTCTGCAAACTGGGCAGGCAGCACATGCTGGGGACACCTCTGTGCACCCCCAATCGCTGCCACTCTGTGCCCCTGCAGAAGGGAGCGACATCCCCTGTGCCAGGATCCCTCCCCTAACAGCCTCCCCACCCCTGACTCCAACAACCACACGAACTCCAGTCTCACATTGGCCATCCATACTGGGAATGGGAGCAGGGAACTCCCTAGGAACCTTCTCCTCAGCCTATTTCTGCCTCAGGGGTGCACTACATCCACCCACCGAGTCCAGAGAGCCCAGAGAGCCCGGCCCCAGCCCCACATTCTGCACTGGGACACGGAGGTACCTTGTCCAGGGACAGGAGGGACTTCACACCAAAGCTCATGCAGCCGATCAGTTCACTCTGCCTGCAGGACAACCAGAGTTCAGGGACTGTCAGCACACATCTGTTGAAGCACCAGATCCCCCCTCGCGCCCCTTTTCAGGGAGCCCCCAAACATCCCTGCCCATGCTGGGAGCCAGGCAGTGCCCAGGACGTGCCCCTGCTCCGTGGTTTGAGCAGGCACGGTGTAACCACACGGCTCAGCTGCAGCAGGGCAAGGAAGAGCTGGGCTGAAGCACCCTGGTCACCTCCAGCCCGCAGGTGCTGGCTGGAGCTTGGCCAAGGAGGCAGGTGGCACTTGCCGGGGCTGGCAGCACAGCCTGCAAGGTGCCAGGCCCCTTGGTGCCCCTCGCTGCATTGTCCCCAGAGGGAGGGGAGGTCCCAGCCCACTCCAGCCCCACCTGGCTTTGGCCAGCAGTGCAGGCACGAGTGGCTGCAGGGGTTTAAATGCTGGCCCAGCTGTTGGCTACCAAGCAGCAGCAATGGCAACAGAGTGCCAAGGGCAGGGTTTGCCCTCTGACAGCCTGCCCATGGTGCTCACCAGCACCAGCTGCCCATAAGAGTGACCCCAGCTGGGACATCCCTGGCCCCAGTCCTTGAGCAGGGCAGCCCTGAGGTCAGGGCCAGCCCTCGGGGCCCAGGGCCCTGGAGGAGCTCACACGGGGTGGCCAGAGCAGGGGGCAGGTTCTGTGCCACAACAGCCCCATTTGAAAAGGATCATATGACAGCTGGCAGCTCCTTACCTGGAATTCCTCTCTCTGTTCCAGACTGTGACCAGGAGACGCTTCTGCTCATCCTCCTCTTGCACTGGGCTGTAACAGGAAGAGGGCACAGCCCATCAGCCTCCCCAGGAGCACTCAGCAAGGGCTGCCCTCACAGCCACAGACTCCTCAGCCTCCTCAGAGCCAGGTCTTCTCCTCCAGTCTCTGCACAGAGCACTGCAGCACCTCCCCAAATAGCAAACTGCTCGTTCCTGACAGACACCTGCAAGAGGATGTGACCTCTCCTGGGCAGGTGCAAGGACACCACTCGTGCGGTTTCAGGGGGGAAATAATCTTGCAGGAAGACACACATCCAACATCAAAGGGTAAATGCAAGGAACAGGCCACAGTTCATGCCCTGAAACCACCACCCTGTGCCAAATCAAACGCTGCATGGGTCAGAGGGCTGGCACAGCCTCCGTCGCCAGCAGTGACAATCTCTACTCAAACACTAAGTCATGCAGCTCCTTTCCCATGCAGAGACATGCTGGAGCTGTAGCAAATCCTTTTACCTTCCTCATTCACACTATTGCAGGTGCCAGGTCTGGAAAATGGAGTGTGTTTGTCCAACTCCTGCCCAGCAAGAAAGTCTGAGCATGCAGGAGCAGCGCTGCCATGCTGCGTGTGCTGATAGCTCTGCAGAGCTCTGCCCAAAAGTTCAAGGCACTTCAGCTACAAAAACCAGCAGAATAATGTCTGTCACTCCTCATCTCAGCGGCAGAGCTGCTCAGGCGTGCTGAGTGTTTATTAGAGATCACAAAGCAAAAGCAAACACGGGGTCTTGGCGTGGGGAGGGAGCCCCGGGACAGCAGGCACGGGGTCCCCACTGCTGTGTGTGACACGGTGCTGAGGGATGGCCCGGAGCTGCCTCTGCCCTGCCGTACTCACAACACAAAGTGCTCATGGAAGACAGGGTTTTTGCTGTCTGGCACAGTCTTCGTCTTTTGCCTGCACTTCCAGTCAGCATCTGGCACAATGGACATCTTTGGGAGGAAAACAAGCAGAGTGTTAACATTCCCAAAGCACACACCAGCCCCAGCTGCCGTGGCAGGAGCCTGGCACAGCCACTTGTACAGATGGCTAAGCTCAAAGAGCCTGCTGAGCCCGTGCTAACGGCTGGTTGGGATCACTTCACCCTTCTGTCTGTCAGGTAATTGCATTACAAAACTGCTCAGGGCAGGGGAGGGAGGGAAAAGAGCAGAAAAGTCAAGGAGTGATGTACACAAGTGTAGCTGGCTGGTGTCTGACTCGCATCCCCTCCCAGGGGAGCTGCTTCCTGCACTGTGCACATCCCAGCAGGAGACCCACCCTGTGCCACCAGCCTTTGGGCACCCACTGGGACGTTCTTGCAACAAATGGTTGGCACAGCCCTCAGCAGGGTCCTGTCCTCCCTTTTCTATTTCACACAGACACTGCCAACAAAACCCATGAGCTGTCCAGCGCTGGGCAGGAGCCCAGCCAGCTCCCTGCGTGCTGGGGATGCTCTTCCAGAGCAGGATGGAGAAGGAAGGGGAAGGGACAAACAGTGCACAGCAAGCTTGGAGGAGCCAACCACAAAATTCCCCCCGAAAAGCCAAAGCTCCCTGAGCAAAGCCCCAGGAGCACCCACCTTCACATAGGAGTCGCACGCACGGCACTCCGTTCCCATCAGACCTTTTGCTTCCATGACTGGAAAGGAAATGAAATGGTCACATCCCAAAGCGGCAGGGAAGGCATCTTCTTACTCCACACTGCTCTGCTCCACAGGGTGATCCCTCCTTGTGGGGCAGAACCCACTGGGCGCCCTCAGACAGGGGCAGGGGTTTCTTGCACTTTCCCTTTAACACACCCGTGCTGTAAATACAGGCTGTGGGTGAGGTCGGTGGCAGAGGCAGCTCAGCATCCGGATGGCAAATCGCGTTCCCTCTGCCTGACTTCCCCCAGCCTTGCTCTCCCTTCCCTGGAGCCAAATGTATCATCCAGTTAAATATCAACGGCCACATCCTCATGCTGCCCTGCTGCCGGGACCCTGCAGCTGCCTGGGGCAAGGGCTGTGCAAGGGATGTGCCAGGGATGTGCCAGGGATGTGCAGCAGAGCCTGGAGAGCACAGGACAGGCTGTCAGAACAAGGCCAAGCTCCCTCCTCACAAGCCCAGCAAGGCAGCAGTGACTCTGCCTCTGTCACAGGCAGATTGTGCTCCTAATAAACACATCCAGCCCGATGGAAAGCCCAGGGCACAAGAGGAAAGGGGTTCTGCAAGCCCCTCTGGTGCTTCATGCAGTGGTTTGTAAGGTTCCTCCAGGACAGCACACACCAAGGGCCTCCTCCTCCAGCCAGACCTGCTCTGGGGGTAAAGATGTTGGGGTGGAGAATCAAAAAGTCAGATGGGTCACCCACATCACCCCACAGCCTCCTCCTGCCCACACTGAGTACCCTGAGCATCAATCATGGGCAGCCCCAGACCCTGAGCCTCCTTTGCCCCCTTGCTGGACCATTTCCCTCTTCCCAGACCCTCTTTTGGAGTCACCATCAGAACAAGACCATCACTCACACCCAGCTCACACTGGGGCTGCTCCAGATGGAGGGATTTGGGGTAAAGCCTGTGCCTGACCCTCAGAACCACACATAGCTTGGAGGGAGAGGGGGAAAAACAAAAATAAATAAAAATAAATAATCCCAACACTTTTCCCTGCTGTTGCTCCTTTACAGCCTGCACAGCTGGAAAAGGGCAGCAGGCACGAGGGGCTCAGCCAGGCCCTGCAGCCTGGCATCACATGCAGGTTTTGGGGGGAGGCTGTGATTTAAGGTGGGATGTGGCTCAAGAGAATTCTTTCTCCATCCCCTCCTGCCCTGCCACGAAGGTCTGTGGGATGGGGATGCTTCCCCCTCCCAAAGCAGGGACACCCCCAAGGCACTGGGGGGCCCAGGGCTCTGCTTTCCCCTTCCACAGCACCCAAATCCAGGGCAGCAACGAGACTGTTTTGTTCACAGGGAGGGAATTTTTACTCTATTTCAAACCCTTGGCCTTCTCCTTGATTTTTTTAGCCATTTCTTTATCTTGAAGTCCTGACAGGCTCCTGATAGAAAGAGCTCAGCGCCAGGCTCACAGCCTTCACTGCAGGAGCAATCCTAAGGGGCTCCCAAGGGTTCCAGACAGGTTTTTCCTCAAAACAAGGAGGTAATTCTGACTCTCCCACTGGCCTCTCTGATGATCACCATCCAAGCAGCAGTGACAGTGCCCTGGGGCTGTGATGGGTGGCCCAGGTGCTGCATCAGTACCCAGGTCTGACATTCCGTGGTTTGAGGGACCATAACCCCAGCCTGGTCCAGGTGAAACAGTTTTGTTGAAGAAATATTGCTGGTGTTAAAAACTGCAGCATTTGGAGCTAACAGAACAGTTTGGAAATCCTGGTAAATGTGGCAAAAGGGTTTTGGCAGAGACAAAGCACTTCAGACTTTCCTTTCCAAATTGTATTTGCCTTTTTTCTCTTCATATGGAATAAAAGAAAAATAATTTATACACATGGGTGCAAACATAGTGTTCACTCTGAAATGAAGGTCTCTGGAAATTTCAGTTTGGTCTCTTAATCCAAGAGCTCCCAGTTGTGCCACTGTGCCACAGAGTTGTTCCCAACAGCTGCCACGAAGCTCCAAAGAGCTTAGAGGAAGAGCATGGAAGTGCTGTCCCCACCACAGCCCACGGTGGCTCTGGGGCCACTTGAGGTGCTCCAGGGGCACACTCACCGTGCAGCAGCAGCGTCCGGCCCCGCACCTCGATGGACAGCTTCAGCTGGCCTGGGGACAGGAGAGGACAGGCTGAAGGACGGGCTGAAGGGCGGGCTGAAGGACAGGCGGAAGGAGGGGCGGAAGGACGGGCTGAAGGACGGGCTGAAGGACAGGCTGAAGGACACGCTGAAGGACTCACCCACCCCACAGCTCACAGAGCCACACAGAGCCAGACACATCCTGCCTCCCCAGCCCAGGCCCAGGGAGCTGAGGGAAACGTCCCACCTCNTCACCCACCCCACAGCTCCAAGGCTCACACAGAGCCAGACACATCCTGCCTCCCCAGCCCAGGCCCAGGGAGCTGAGGGAAACGTCCCACCTCGGAGAGGCTCCGGCTGGAGATGAGCACAGCCTGGGCCTGTCTGCCAGCCCTGGAAACCCATGGGGTGCCAGCCCCTGTGCAGGGGGCCGGTGCAGGGACAGCCAGGCTGTGCCCTGCTGAGTGAGGGCACAGGTCCCAGGGCAGCACCACTGCTCTGCCAGCCTGCTCACACCCATTCCCTCGCTTTTCCGTGCACTGCAGCAGCCCAAAAGTCCCCCCACGAGGCTCAGATTGGCACGAAGACTCAGCCCACGGTGTTTGTCAGGGTCTGGTGTGATGGTTAAGGGGTGCAGGGTGGGCGGCCTCCCCTCTGAATGTCCTCCCCAGAGGTTCCCTGGGAGCTGGGCCTGCCAGCCTCAATAGGATGTGCAGATTTTAATGGCAATGAAGGGTCTCTAATCATGTAATTGTTCTGGATCAACCCAGAGCTAAACACTTCCCAACACCTGGAGAATACAAAGACTGAAACCATCACTACTACAATGTTTCCCTTAGTCCAAAGCAAAATATCCCATTTTCACTTCTTCCCCAGTTTACAAAACACAACAAACAAGTGAGTAAACATCATGTACAGGCCAGTAAACATAATGTACAGACACATAAACATCTTGCAAGTTAAAACCCAACACTTCATTTTGCCAAAGACACACCCAAGGGCTCGGGCTTGCTTGGGAGGGGATATCTGATGGAATTGTTCAACCTGAAACAATTCAGAGAACACATTTTTCACTCCAAAAAAAAAAAAAGTCCAACCTCTGAGCAGCTCACGTGTGCCCACGTGTGCATGGACATGTGGAAATGATGTCTTTGTACAAGTGCAAGGTGAGAGAGTAAAGACAGGAGCCGGGTGGGATGAGTCAGGACAGCTCTAACTCTGCCTTGCAACAGAGAGAACACTGTCCCCCAGTTTCATCCTCCCACTCCAGGCTTTGGGCACAAGGTTTGGGCACAAGATCTGCTATCTGCGGATCTCTGAGGCTGTGGGAACCCTCTCCCTGCTCCACTATTAGCACACAACAGATGCTACAACATGAAAGGAAACTGCCCCTGTGTAGCCAAGCATGAGAAGGAGTGAGAGGGAATGAAGGGAGAGGGGAAGAAGAAGGGAAGTTTTTGTGCTGGGTAATGCAGGGGGAAGTCAATCTGGGGACTGTCCTGCCCTGGGGATGGCTGGGGCTGCTCCTGGGGAGCTCAGGGGCCAAGGCTTTCACCAGTGAGAGATGGGGTCACACCTGCCCCGTGCTCCGTGTGTGTCACTGCTGTGGGGACAGGGCCCCTGTCACAGGCTGCCCCAGCCCCAAGGAGAGGACAGCAGGGAAAAGAGAGGCAGCTGTGCCTTTTTTGGGAGTAACACACATTGGCCATCGTAGGGTTCGGGAGTTTAGGTGCTCTCCTCTCCGTGAGGAGCAGAGGACATTTCCCTCTCAATGCATTTGCTCCCGAGCATCTCCAAAGCACATGAAGGAACAAATCCCAAACCCCGGCATGCCCCAGCCCCTGTCTGACCCCTGCTCAGGCCTGGGAGGCACTCACTGGCTCGTGCAGGGCCAGGATCAGAGAGGGAAGCTGCTCGTGGAGGAATGACCCAGCCAGAGCTGGTGGGAGGGATTTGCTGTGCCAAGGTCTGTGCTCAGACAGAGCTGGGGCATTTTCTCAGATGAGCAGAGCAGTGACCTGGTGCCAGACCTGGGTGGGCAGGAACACAATCCCTGTCAAGGCAGGTTCACGGGCTGCATTCCCACCTCAATCCAAGTGCACAGGGTCAGAGAAGCCTTCTCCCCTGGATTTATCTCTTGGTACATCCTTAACAAGACCTGAGGGAAACAAGCCCCAGTAGAGAGGTCCTGACACAGCTTGCCCAGGTCCTCTCTGTTAAATAAAGATAACAGAAATTAAAATAGGTGCAGAAGAAGGGCGGAGGGAGAACCCACATGCAGCTCCCAGGTGAACATCCCATCACAGAGCAGGACTCAGCCAGGCTTGCAGGGATGCAGCACAGAGAGCTCCCAGCCCCGTCCATCTGGACCCACAGGGCCAGGAGAGGCAATTCAAGCCAAGGGACAAAGCTGGCATGAGGAGAACAGGGGAAAATGGGCATGAACAAGCACAAGATGGTAATCACACAGGTTCCCACCCATGAGAGAAGTTTGCCAGGCTAAGGGAGGGGACAGACGAATGTTCTTTGGAAGCAGACCTAGCAGGGAAACCTGTTCCTTACTGATGGTCTCTGACAAATGGAAAACTTGAAGTTCTTCCTACACGCTTTTCTGCTTTACTGTGGGAAAAATGCAGTGTTGGCCCTGGCTGGGACAGCCAAGAACCATCTGTGCAAATGCCAGTGGGGATTCCTGCCAGAGGACAGAGCGTCAGATCCTGCCCGGGCAGGAGGTCCTCATGGGCACAAAGCACCCCAAAATCACCACCTACAACTGGCCCTGGCACCAGCCCTTTGGAAGACCCTCTCCTAGTCACCCTCAGTGAGTGTCCTGCCAGGCTCTGCAGCTCAGAACACAACTCCACATCTCGCCAGAGATGCTCAGCCCATGAAGGGGACTGTGGCTGCAGAGATGATGTTCGACCTGGACTTGGTTACAGGGCCAGGAGGCACCACATTTGGCCTATATCCCATAGACAGACAGGAGGATTTCAGCTTCCAGGCTGTCCTCAGCATTTTGACACTTAGAAGTCAAAAGAGGAAAGGAGTAGCATCCCTGGGAAGGGTTCACTACATGACTGCCTGCTCGGCTCACAAGAACAAGAGAAGCTTTGAAAGAAAAGAAAACTGCTGCTTAAAAAACAGCACCCAGAAAGGGCACCCAGCCGCCCTGTGTGACACTGCTGCCCAGCCATCACACACCACGAACGGCCAGGACATCCACAAGACATCCAGATTCACCCGGGGCTCGCAGCCGAATCCCGGCCGGGCCAGCTCCACCCGCAGAGCCGAGCCACCGCTGCCAGGGGCTTCTCAAACCCGCGCTGCACACCTGAGGCAGCCACAGAAAGACCCCCAAGGAGCCAAGAAGGAAACTCGGGCTCTGCCCTATCGGGGGCACAGCTCCAGCCAGCCCTACCGCAGCTCATGTCCATCCAGGGGGCAGAACGAGCTGGGCATGGGACACCTGGAGAGCGCTGCCCGCACCGCAGCGGCTGCACCGGGGCTCAGGGCGCTCCTGGTTCCGGGCATTATTGCGGCTCAGCGAGGCGGAAGCTGCTGCCCGGCCCTGATTCCTTCGGGGAGCAGCTCCCCAGCCCCTTCCCACGGCACCTCGGCCGGGGTCGCATCCCCCGGGCACCCCGAGCCAGGGCTCAGCGCTTACCGAACGTGCTGAGGTAGAAGGACGCTCCCAGGAGGGGACCGGTCCGGCGGGAGCACAGCGAGACACTGTGCACATTGCCGGCCTCCATGGCACGACACCTCTAATTAGGAACTGCAGTAATTGGAGCCGTGCCTGCCGAGCCCGCAGGGAGCAGGGTTTCCATGGGACACCGAAAAACCGCCGCGATTTGAATGGTGCGGCTCCCATCGGCCCCGCGGGTTTGAACGGGGACCGCACCTATGGCAGCGCGGGCCACGTGCCGGGATGGGGACAGTGCCGGGATGGGGACAGTGCCCTGCCCGCACCTGTGGCAGCGCAGGCCCTGTGCCAGGATGGGGACAGTGCCAGGATGGGGACAGTGCCGGGATAGGGACAGTGCCAGGATGGGGACCGTGCCCTGCCCGCCCCTGCGGACCCCGGAGCCGCGGCCGCCCTGCCCTGGTGCACCAGGAATGAGCTGCTGGGGGAAGGGAAAACCGTCCCTGCTGTAAGTAATCGCCGGGACTGCCCGTACTGGTTTGCCTGCACGTTCTCAGCTGTTCGGGGATCTGTCCCACCGGAGCAGCGCGGGGCAGGCGCGTTCGCAGCACCCTGGGGACATTACTGATGGCAGAACTGGTCTGTGAGGGCGAGCCAGGAGAGGGGCGGTGGCAGGGCACGGGTGACCTGCTTGGCTCTCATGTGACAAGGAAAGAGGCACGCGGCTCGCCTAGGCTTATGGGGTCACCTTGCGGGACCCCAGAGCAGCCCATTCCGTCACCCAGGAGCTGGCAATGCAGCCACCGGCTGTGGGTGCTGCACCGCAGCTCACCGGGAGGCTCCCAGAGCTGAGCACCAGCTCCGGAGGCTGTGGAGGAATGATGGAGACGGTTTCTTAGGGGGAAAAAACCCTCCCTACAGGCTGGGCTGTCCCAGAAGTCTCCGGCATGAAAAAGGACAAGATCTCCTGCACAGCCCAGGGTGCTGGACACACACCTCCCACCCCTCCCCGTGGTGACCCCTGCACACAGCCCTGGCCAGGGCTGAGCCCCGGCTGGCCCACACTGAGCCCCTCTCCCACCGCATCACTCACCTTTCCCTTTCACTCGGGCGTGGCTGATCCTCCTCCTGCTCCCCGAGGGTCCCCGCCGGCCCCGCAGGGGGGATTGCCCAGCCCGGCCTGGCCCCCTGGTCACTGCTGGCAGATGCTCCAGCACCGGGGCACGCTGCCCTGTCCCTGCCACGGAAAAGAGGAGATGAGAGCAGGACACGGCAGGAGGGGGAGCAGGGACACTGGGGACATCACAGGCTCTGCTGTACCCTCAGTTTTACCTGCCACAGGGCTTTGTCTCAACCTTGCCCCAGCCTTCCCTGTGAGCACAAGGGAGAGGAACGATGGCAATGCACTCGATGCAGTGTCACAGCCGGAGACAGACCCACGTTCAGAGGGAGTCACCCCTGGCAGGAACCCCGGCTGCAGCCTTGGCCACGGCCCTTCCCATCCCACACCCCAAGTGCGTCCCAGAGGCTCTGCTCAGCACATTTTATTTTATTTAAAACAGATGACCAGTCCTGTCAGGACTTTATTAACCTGTAAGCAGCTGTCCAGGACACTGGAGATGCTGCCCTGAACTGGGTGTTCAAGATGGGCTTAGAATCACAGAATGGTCTGGGTTGGAGGAGACTTTAAAGACTATCCAGTTCCATCCCTCCTTCAACTACCCCAGCTTGCTCCAAGTCCCATCCAGCCTGGCCTTGGACACTTCCAGGGATCCAGGGACAGCCACAGCTTCTCTGGGCACCCTGTGCCAGGGCCTCTCCACCCTCCCAGGGAACAATTCCTTCCCACTATCCCATCTAGTCCCACCCTCTGGCAGTGGGAAGCCATTCCCTGTGTCCCGTCCCTTCATCCCTTGTCCCAGGTCCCTCTCCAGCTCTCCTGGAGCCCCTTTAGGCACTGGAAAGGGGCTCTGAGGTCTCCCTGGATCCTTCTCTTTTCCAGACTGAACACCCCCAGCTCTCCCAGCCTGGCTCTGGAGCAGAGGGTCTCCAGCCTTTGGAGCATCTCCATGGCCTCCTCTGGACTCACTCCAACAGCTCCTTGTCCTTCTGTGGGTGGCCCCAGAGCTGGACACTCTTGCAAGACTCTGGCTCAGCCCCGGCTCCTAGCCCACCCCTGCTGATGTGCTGGGGCTCAGAGGAGGCTCCACAAAAGGGAGAACTGGATTCTTTCCTCGTGTCCAGCACCCTGACAAACCACAGCAGCTCCAGCCTGGCCCTCCTCACTCACAGCCATCAACACCTGCCAGGGGATCCGCTGCTGAGAGAGACAAAAGTGCACAGACACAGAACTGGGAGCCCCTATGGAGAGATCTCCCAGCCACAGCAGAGAGCAGAGGCAGCACAGCCCAGTGACTCTGCAGGACCAGAAACATCTGGCTAGGCTTCTTCCACAGAGATGAGCAGGGCAGGATTAGTGCAGCAGAGGTGTTTTACACTGCCCTGACTCAGAGCCAGCTGTGGAGTCCCAGATAAGGTCCCCCGAGGGGCAGAGCAGTGTCCCTCACCCCTGATGGATCCACACTCACAGCAGCTGTAAAAGCTGTAAAAGCAAAATCCATCCACCTGGGATTTTGGTGCCAGGATGTCCCCTCAGCCTCGTGCCAGTGTGTACCAGGATGGGCAGATGGACAGCACCTACCACACCCTGCCCAGTGCCTCCAGGTACCCCAAAATATCTCCAGCTCCATCTTCACGGCCCCTAGACAGAGGCAGCAGCTTGGAAAGGCTGTCTGCTCACCAGAAAAGCTGCCTTTTCCCCCGGAGCTTGGCTGGGGCACTGGTTTGATTCAGCTGAACTTCCACCAGCAAAACTGCCTGAAACTGCAGGAAAAGCAACAGAGGGACACAGCAAGCAAGGGAGGGAAGGAAGGCTCTCTGCACAGCCCAATCCATCACTGCCACAGACACCTATTGTACCACTGCCATAAATCCAAGCCCATTTGGGCACTGGTGGAGACAAAAAACACCCCAGCAGCCTCCAAAGCCTCCAGACAAAGAGCACAGCTCTGTTGGGGCTGCCTGTCCCTGCAGCGTCAGCCCTGACCTCGGCACCCTGCAGGGGCCTTGGGAGGCACCCAGCCAAGTGGCCTGGTATCTCAGGGGGTGTTTAGAGCTGGGGAAGGCCTGGCAGGGTTTCTGCTGCCAGCTCCCACGCAAAGCTCCTGCTTTCCTGGTGGAAAGGGGCCAGGTCCCTCCTTTTCCCTCCTTCCCACAGCACAGCAGCGAGGCACGAGCCAGGATGGGAGCAGGGCAATGTGCAGCTCAGTGACCAGGGGGGCAGAAAAGGCCCAGAGCTGAGTCCACTCGGGCTGTGAGAGTCCCTTTCCAGCTCAGGGAAGCACCCAGAGCCATCCCCAGGATGCTGTGTTGCTGGATCCCCCCGCACTGAGGGGACTCCCAGCCCAAGGGAAGAGGCACCAGGCACAGCCATGTGAGCTGCTCAGGCCTCCTGCAGCTCCCCATCACCTCCCGCTGTCTCCAGCCACTGGGATCCAGAGTTCAGGGTGGGGTGAACAGGGGGCCCCGAACAAAACTGTGATTTATTCTGTAATGGCTGCTTGTTTGCTCAGCAGAGCAGTGGCCTTTGCTGCCCTCATCAAAATGCAGGGGATGCACAAGCAGTGCAGGACGTGTCAGCAAGCAGAAGCATCTGTGAGACAGCACCAGGAGCTGCTCAGCAGCTCCAGCAGATCTGCCTTTCCTCACACCGCTGCTGGATTTGAGGCCAGGGGGAAGCTGGATCCCCGTTCCCCAGCGAGGCTGGCAGTGTCAGAGGTGCGGGAGGCGAGCGGAAGGTGCAGCCTGGTGACACTGATCCCTGCACGTCTGGGCCAACGCCTAAATTCTCCTGTCTGCCTGGTGGCCCCAAAACCCCCAGAGTTGCCCTGCAGCCTCTGGAATCCTTCAGGACCCAGTAACCCACAGGGAAGCCACTGCTCTTGGCTCCTGCCTCTCCACCAGGGACTTGAAGCAGCAAGCCCAGGGCGAGGTCTGGTGGGATGTGGTGGACACAGGAGGGGAAAGGCTGCTCCAGCAGCTCTGCCCATAACAAGAACCTGCCTTCCCACATCTGGCACAGCTGCTTTGCAGGTCGTTGAGGAAGGGATTAATGCAGTCATCAAAACCCAGAAGCACAAGGAGGGGAACACAGAGAGGGAAGGGGTCCTTTGCCAGCAGGCAGGAGCAATCCCTGCACCTCACACGGGCTCTCCAGCCAGGAGCCAGCCTGGCCAGGCACACAGCCAATGCCACAACACCCCACAGCGGCCTGTCCCAGCTGCCCAAGCTGATATTTGCACCTTGGCATTCCAAAACACATCCCCATGGCCTCTCCACACTCTCCTTGCAGACAGGGACACAGCCAGGGGAGCAGCTCTGGCTCTCCCCAACAGCCAAGCCCTGAGCTGCAGCACAGCTCACCGACCTGTGACAGGCTGAAACTGGAGATGTCACATCCTCTGCCACATCTTGCTGACAGGCAAGAGAGCCCAGGATATAGAGGTGGGGTGGGGATGAACCCTTTCACCCCATCCTCATTTTCATCCCATCCTCAACAGGCAGCACTGGGAGAGGAACTGAAGTGTATTTATGTTACAGAATATTCCAAGGGCTCTCCCATCCTGCCCACAGGGAGGGTCTGGGGACCCCTCATCATCCCAGCCCTGGGGTCTGCAGAGAAACCTCACAATGACTCAAACTCCCTCTCTCATGGATGTGTTCATAATGCAGATGGAGAGGCCCTGGACTGCCTGGGGTCACAGTCAGTGCTGCTGTCACCTCCTGGACAGGAGGGTTGAAGAACAACCCTGCCACGGTCCCCAGCCTCCCTCTGTCCCTGGCCACATCCCCAGAAGCTCTGTTGATGCCAGAGCCCCACAGACATAGGTAAAGGATGCCAAATCTCTGTCCTGGACAAGCAGGAACCAGCACACAGGTGGGATGGCCCTGCTCGGGGATCCAGGGTCATGTCTAAGGCACTTCTAAATGTTCCTGCTTTCAGGATAATCAAAAACTCTTCTTCATTTGTTCAGCTGAATCCGTTTGCTGACATTCCCAGTGATCTCTATCTGCCACCCATCAAAATGAAGGCTTTTGCCTAGCAAATTTACGTGCCCCTGGGAAAAAACAAACCAGTCTGGGATTGCCTTTTTCACTGCACTGGAGCTCAGCCCACAGGACAGACAACACCAAACAGCCCCCTGAGCGAACAGCAAGCAATTCCCTCCACAATCCCAGCTATCCTGAACCTCTGGAATGGGAGGAGAGCATGTACCTGCCCAGCCTTGCCATGTCCTGGTCCCCTTCACAGCACAGCACCTCGACAGCCCCAGGACCATGATTTGTGTGGTTCCTCTCAGCAGCGCCCGCAGCCCTCCCAGCACACAGAGGTGTTTACACGCCACCCTGTCTCCCAGGAGCTCCCCAGGCTCACACAAAGCCTCCTCTCTCTGTGCCTTCATCGCAAAAGCTTTTAAGAGGCAAACAGGACAGTAACAAATGCACTGTCTCTCCAGCTGAAGCAGGCAAAACGCAGCTTTGGGCAAGAGTCCCGAGGGACAGGGCTTTCAAAATAATAATAAATAAACTATAGTAAAGAGTCTCTGTGGGACTCCCAGGCCACGGAATTCCCTCCACCCATCTCCCAGAGGGTTTGAGGCTCGCTGGCTGCAGAAATCACTCCTAACACACAAACCCAGGAGATTCAAATCCACTCCATCCTGCAGCACAGAGAGCCCCGAGATCAAACATGATCCCACATGGAGCTGGGCATCTCCAGCCCCCCACAACAGGCACAGGGGAGATACAGACCCTCATCTCCTCCAGCCACCAGGATCTGGCTCCCTGGTGATAACCAGCCGCCCGCAGAGTCATCATCCATCCATCCATCCATCCATCCATCCATCCATCCATCCATCCATCCATCCACCCATCCATCCATCCACCCATCCATCCATCCATCCATCCACCCACCCATCCATCCTCCCCCCAGGAGAAAGACAGACCAGCGCTGCAAAGGCAGTGGGGAAACCCCCCAAGCACTCACGCGTGAGCCCCAGCTCTCCCAGCTGCTCCATGACTCCCACGCAGGGTCAGGATCCTCTCCAGCAAGGTCCAAGCTGTGATTTAGCTGCCACGAGCCTTTGATCGTGGTGCCACTGCAAAGGAGGGGGAAAAAAACCCAAACCCAAACCAGTATATAAATGTCCCAAGGGAGCAGAGATCCAGCCTGGGAAGGTACAAATTAAACTGTAAACTGGGAAGAGATGGTGGTCGTGCAACAGCCCCGTTCTCTCCTGGCTCCCAACAGCAAGGAATCAACTCCTTCTAACTTCCCTCCTCACATTCCAACCCTGGGAACTGACCTTAACCTGCAGTTTTGTTGGAGTCTCCAGCAAACTGCCCATTCAGCTGGTTGGCCTGGGAGTTAATGACTTTCTTTTAAAATTTAACACCGTTCTCCATCACAAATTCCGGTCTGCCAGCACAAGGGTCTGCCTTTGGCTGGATATTCAAATCCAAACACGTGCTTCGACAGTTATTCCAGGCAAAAGGGTAACATATGCACACAGAAAACCCACAAGGCTGAGGCTGCCTTTGAAACTAAAGAAAATAAATCAGGCTGGGAAAAATTATCTGGCTTCCCAGATGGTAAGAGGATTGGAAGAAAGAGGGTTTGGGCTATTTCTGGGCAATCCTGAGGGCAGATTTCTGGGATTAGCACAGCCTGCCATATAGGGCAGACACACAAACCACAGCACTTTCCAGCAGTGGGAATGCTGCAGCCCCTCTTCCCCAGCACCCAGGAGAGGTGCTGCTGTCCCTGACACCACCTCTGCAGCAGGCACAGCTGAGCCTTTCCCTGGAAAACTCCAATTAGGAACCCAACAAAGAGACAGACTGGCTCATTAGCAAATCCTTTTCCAATCTCGGCCCAAGAAACGTTTCTCCTCCTGCCAGGGTGGTTTAGATCCACCACCCCTTCTCTGCTCACATCCCAGCATATGAGCATCCTGTTGGAGCCCAAATCTGAGCCAGAGCAGCAGCAACATCCCCAGCGTGGTCTTTGCTGCTGCCTTTGCCACCCTGCAGCTCCGTTGCCTTCTCCTTTCGAGGCAGATGCACTCAGGACTCCACGTTCCCGGACAATTGCCTCTCCCAGGTGGGAGAGGACAGTGCACTGAGGGCTAAACCAGCACTGACCCAACCTCATGGGCTGCTCCTGCTCACTGCCCCCTGCCCAAAACCATCCATCCCCTTCCACAGTGTCCCCACAGCCAGCCCGGGATCCCAGCACAGGATTCCAGCACAGCACTCAGCTCAGCACTGCTGCTTTGCCAAAATATCGGAGTCTGGGCAACATCCAGAGTCTTACAAGAACTGTGTCTCTGCCTTTCCATAGGACTTGATGTGTTGGGCATTTTGCATCCACAGTTTGGGGTCACAAACTTCTTTGGCTGATCTCTTTCCTAAGCCTCCCTCTCTGCCCCTTCCCCATGAATGCACAGTCTGAACGTGCAAAGGGAGCAGCCCACAGCGATTCCTGGGCTCTGAGGCATTGCTGTAAGAACTCAGGATGCCGTGGCTGGAAGCACAGAGTATTTCTAGGGCAGGCAGAGGCTCTGTAACAAACCCCACGTGAGCAGGAGCTGGCACAGCCCCTGGGTGGCTCACCAGGGATGCAGAGCACAGAACAGTCTCCGTGCACAACCACTTGATCCTGTGCCCATCCTTTGGCAGGGCCAAGCTTGCTGGAAACAGTTCATCTTGTCCCTTTGCCATTGCTAAACTGTGGCTGAAACCAAGGCAGCTGTGACCACAGCATGGTTTGCATTAGAGCTGCTCCATAAACCAGCTCCTCTTCAGGAGGAGAGCAGCAGGGAAAAGGTGGGAGAGCAAGAAGCTCTTGTTTTATTCAGTTCAGATTTTCACCTGTCTTGAACACTAAAGCTTCAGAAACTGCCTGGCTGCTTCTCTCGCCTGCCCTGGGGCTGGTTAGGGAGACATCCAGGGTTAATTCAGGAGAGGGATCCCTTTGAAGCACAGGGATGCTTGCTGAGCACTCCAGAAATGTCCCGTACAGAACATCTCCTTTAGGGCTGGCAGAGCCTCCCACTGTCACCCTTCACAGAGAGGAAACAGCAATTAGAGAGGAAAGTGGCCATCAGAGCACCATGGGTTATCCATGCGTTGTGGATTCCCCTGGATCCCTGGAAGTGTCCGAGGCCAGGCTGGACGGGGCTTGGAGCAGCCTGGGACAGTGGGAGGTGTCCCTGCCATGGCAGGGCTGGGCCTGGATGGGCTTTAAGGGCTCTTCCACCCCAAACCAGTCTGGGATTCCATGATTCTCTCCTCAGGAAGGGAACACAGCACAGTCCAATTCCCTCTGAGCAGGCTAAGAGGAGATGCTGACTCCAGAGCAGTAAAGGGGCACAATTTTTTTTTTTTTAATTTTTTTTTTTTTTCCTTTTGCCACGCCTAGTCTGCAAGATAACAGCAGTCTGGGCACACACCTGACTTAGAAACAATACCCAAACACCTTACAATTCTGCCAGCTCAAGTCTTGGTCCTTGGTTTTGCATTTCTTTAGGGTAGTGGGACTTTGTCAGGCCAGGTGTTTAACACACACCTATCTTACAGCCTTAACCTGATTAAAAGCCCAGTGAATTACAGCAGCACATCAGCTCACAGCACCATTCTTCTGCACTCTGAACCCTCAGTGACACAGAAGAGCAGCACCATGAGACATTCCAGGTCTCTTAGAGGGCGTCTGATCTGAGCATCCAGTCCTGCTGCAGCATTTTGACAAATGCTGAGTATTAATCCATTGTTGATTTATTTTAATGCAATAAAAACAATGCAATAACCAAGCTGGGTCTTTAGTGACACTTCTCATAAAAGAGATCAGTTTCAATACAGCAAAAGGTCTCTTGGGAATTATGCTTTTGGCTTTAGAATGGTCAAATGGATCAAAGTAATGAAGTTAAAACAGCTTAGGAAGTTATTGCCTGTCACCTGAGCTGAACTGCAGTGCTCAGTCTGGAGCTGCAGGAAATAGCTGAGCTCTCCTCTCAGGTACCTCGCATGGGCTCTGCTCCCCAGGGTCTGACACTGTTCTACCTCCCAGTGAGCCAGGTTAGCTCACTAATTTCACAGAAAATCAAATATTTCTGGCATTTGGCACACAAATGGATTTGACCAGGGCATGTGATGGGGTGAGACAGAGATCAAATGCCAGAAATCTTAGACTGGTTTGGGCTAGGAGAGACCTTGAAGCTCCTCTCATTCCACCCCTGCCATGGCTGGGACACCTTCCACTATCCCAGGTTGCTCCAAGCCCTGTCCAGCCTGGCCTTGGACACTGCCAGGGATCCAGGGGCAGCCACAGCTTCTCTGGACACCCTGTGCCAGGGCCTGCCCACCTTCACAGGACGCAATTCCTCCACAGTATCCAACTAAATGTACCCTCCTTCAGTTTAAAGCATTGTCCCTTGTCCTGGGGCACAACAGAAAGGGGTAAGTTGCCCTTTTTCGTGACAGAGATCTCCTTTGTCATCTGGTGGAGCTCCATTTCCAGGCTGGACAAAGTAAACCAAGGTTCTCCAACACTTTTATGTTCAGTTGAGCTGGTCTAGGGTGAAGCTGCTGGTCCAAGGGCAGCTGCCTCCTTTCTCTCTCCAGAACTGTGATCCTGACTCCCCTCTTTAGCCCAAGCATGGGAACAGGCACACAGAGTCTCTCCAGCTAGAAGGCACCCAGAAGAACCATCAAGCCCCACTCCCTTGCAGGACTAGAATTAAATCCTAAGACTAATCACATCCTCCAGATGTTTCTGGAGCTCTGGCAGCCTTGGTGCCATGACCACTTCCCCAGGCAGCTTGTGCCAGTGACCCACCAACCTCTCAGTGAGGAACCTTTATGTCTTGGGGGGATTCCATGGCCATACTGTATTCCCCATCGCCTGCTTGATCTCTCGTGTACCTTTAAATTGCAAAGGGGGGAGAGAAAAGCTGAGGGAACTCTTCAAAGCGGCTAACTTGACCTTACAATTAGAATATTGAAGGAGAGAAGAATATTCAAGAATATTTAAGAAGATAAAAGCAGACCCATTGGGTCAGACAAAGCTCCTGTTTCATGTCAGAAGGTGATGCCCAGGGGAGAACACAACAATAGAGCAGGCACAGGAGACATTTTCCCAAAATAGCTGCCCAGCCCCAAACCATTTTCAATTCAAAGACTTTCCACTCCTGCAGGGTCAACTTTAACGTACCCTTGGCAGACATAGAAGGAGTTGGATCCCATCTGAGTAGTGGCACACCATTAGTCCAGCCCTAGAGGGGCCCCTTTAAGCCCCCTCTGTGGATTAATTGGTATTCTGGATCAATTAGCCGAGCACAGCCTGATTAGTGCCTGTATCGTTTAACCAGGATCCTATTACCCCTAATCAGGAAGGCATTCCCTTCCCTTGGAGCTGAGAGCACTCACTCTCCCAATGTTATTAGAGAGCACCAGGTTCATCTGTCCAGGTGAGAGGATGTCTGACCCCGCTGCAGAGCTCGGCTCTGGCTGAAGCACGGCACAAACAGAAGCAAGATTCATGGTGCCGCAAACCCGAATGAGCACCACGAAAGGTAACGCAGAGGTTACCCTACAGCTTTCCTTCCCGAAGCACTTTCCAAAGGGAATAACAAAGTTACAGTTAATGCAATAGTCGGCCCACGTGGCTGAAAATAGCTCCTGACCTGGTACACAGGATTTGTCCAAGTCTCTGTCTTAGGTCACATAGGAGAGTCCACTCAATCAGCGGAATTTTAGGCTGGCACTTTTTTGACAGTTAAAACTGCTGAATTAGTTTATGGTTAAAAAAGGAATGCCAGGAAGATATTTTGAGAGTGAAAGTTCTGCATTTGGAGGCCTTTGTGAGAGGTGAGCTAAACTTAGAGGGCCTGAGGTAGGAAGAGAAGTGTGTGAGTGACACCTCCCTGGGAGAGCTCCATCCTCTGGGAACCAGGCTCTTGGCTGCAGTGCCTGGCTTGTCTTTAGGGGAAGGAAAAATGGAGTGATTCCAGGCACCAGCTCTAAGTTAGAGGCCCAATGCACTTAAAAATTTAGAGATTATAATGACCAAGTAAAAGCTTGTTTCCTTTAAAAAAAAGATACTGCCAAGTGTTTCACATTCATTCTTCTTCCACAGGCAAAAGGAAAAAAAAAATTAAAAGAACAGAGCAGTCATGGACAATCTCCCAAGGAAATTTACACTGGAAAGTGCAAGCCATCCACACCAGTTTGGGATGAGTCCCTGCATCCCGGCCTTCATCCAACACCAGTCTGGGATGTGTCCCTGTGTCCCTGCCTTCATCCACAGCAGTCTGGGTTGTGTCCTTGTATTTCTGCCTTCATCCAACCCCAGTTTCGCTGTGTCCCTGTGTCCCTGCCTCCATCCCCGGCAGTTTCGCACGTGCCCCTGTGTCCGTGCCTTCATCCTCAGCCGTTTGGGATGTGTCCCTCTGTCCCTGCCTTCATCCGCAGCAGTCTGGGTTGTGTCCTTGTATTTCTGCCTTCATCCACCCCCAGTTTCGCTGTGTCCCTGTGGCCCTGCCTCCATCCCACGCCAGTTTGGGATGAGTCCCTGCATCCCGGCCTTCATCCACAGCAGTCTAGGATGTGTCCCTGCCTTCATCCGCAGCAGTCTGGGTTGTGTCCTTGTATTTCTGCCTTCATCCACCCCCAGTTTCGCTGTGTCCCTGTGTCCCTGCCTTCATCCACAGCAGTCTAGGATGTGTCCCTGCCTTCATCCACAGCCGTCTGGGATGTGTCCCTGTGTCCCTGCCTCCACCCACAGGAGGCTGGGATGTGTCCCTGGGTCCCTGCCTTCATCCACAGCCGTCTGGGATGTGTCCCTGTGTCCCTGCCTTCATCCACACCAGTTTGGCTGTGTCCCTGTGTCCCTGCCTTCAGCTCTGCGAACACTGGCTCTCTTGCTGTTTGTTTTGACTGTCCTGAGCAGTTCGCTGTCCCTCTGAGTCACGCAGAGCTGGCTCTGCAGCAGCTCGGGCGGATCTGCTCAGCGCTAATGAGGGGGGAGAGGTGTGAAGTGACTCACGGCGTCAGGAACGCACTGAACGGTTCTCAGGCTCAAGACCTCACAGTTAATCCTGCAACCCCAAAACATTCCGAGCAGAGCCAGGGAGTGCCCAGAGGGGAGGGTTTGCAGTTCAGAACGTCAGCTCGCCTGTGCATCACGTCCTGGCACACCTCATCCCTGATCTTCTGAGAGGAAGGGTTAATCTATGGCATCAGCAGCCTCCTCTTTACAGCACCCATCAAACCAGGGCTTCAAGAGTGCTGGAAACAATACAGGTGTTCCACAACTGTTCTACACCAGAATAATCTGTATTTTTGTATTAACAAAATTTCTTTGGCCATGATGACACTGAAGTGTCATTTCCACAGAAGTCAAGTGAGATTCAAGCCCCTCTGTACTAACACTGGGTTCTGTGGAGTACAAACACTGCTGGGTAAGCTCCGTGCCTGCAGCTAAACCATAAATGTCACATTTTTGTGAAATTTTGTGAAAGACAAGCGGGCTAAGGGAGTGTTTACCCTCACTGCAGGCTTAAAACTCACACTGTTCATCTCCTGACCTCAGTGCAGAGTCATTGAACAGAATCGCAGAATTTGGAAGGGACCTTAAAGCTCACCCAGTGCCATGGGCAGGGACAACTTCCACTGTCCCAGGCTGCTCCACTTCCAGGGATCCAGGGGCAGCCACAGCTTCTCTGGGCACTCTGTGCCAGGGCCCATCCTCCCAGGGAAGGATTTTTTCTTAATATCAAATTTAAAGCATTGAAATCTAAATCTGTTATAATGTTTCCCTGAGGTACAGAAGGACAATATTGTCCCGTTTTTTGTTTCCCTCCTGGGCTGAGCTGAGCTGCTGCTCCTCTGTCACTGTATTTATACCTGTGCTACAACAAACAACATTTTTCTTCCGGTTTAAAATGTGACTCAGCAGTAAACTTGAGTATTGCATGGTTAACATCTTTCGTGTTTTACACATGACAGTGAAACAAGACTAGAAAGCTGATGTAATATAAAGGCTCTGGAGCTACAGGATATAAGGCCAGGATGACTGCCCCATCCCTGGCAGTGTCCCAGGCCAGGCTGGACAGGGCTGGGAGCAGCCTGGGACAGTGGAAGCTGTCCCTGCCATGGCAGGGGTGGCACTGGGTGGGCTGTAAGGTCCTTTCCTAGGATTTAATGTACCAACCTTCAGACATGGTAATTAAAAACAAATACAGACTCACGCCAGTGACCAAGGAGGAGAGCCTGTTGTGTCAAGAAGACACAAGCCCAGGCTTTGGTGGTGAATGGGGCAGCTTTGGGCCATATCCCTGGATTTGGGCCATATCGCTGGATTTGGGCCAGCCCCATTGCTGGCTCTGCTCCATCCCACCCCCTCCCCAGGCAGTCCCACCACACCTTTGGTTCTCAATTCATGGGCAACACCACCTCACATTCTAAAAAACAGAAACCAAAAGGAGCAGCAGCGGCTCCCAAGGGCTCCGACAGCTCTGAGCCACCAGCCTGTCCAGGATCTGAGTCTGGCACAAAGCTCAATGTGCCGCGGTGTGAACGCACCCTCCCCGCTGCCAGCACTGCCACACCTGCCCAGGGACACGCAGCAGGCAGGCTGAACACCAGAGCACACGGAAAGGAGCTAAAAACAAAACTCACACACGGTTTGTACAGCAGGGATGGTGTTTATTAATCCAATCACTGGAACTGGAACCTGTATTAGTACGCCGGCACGCTGGCCGGGCTGAGATGGCAGCAGCTTGTCCAGGAGTGCCCAACACAAAGGGAAAACACCCCGGGGCACCTCGGTGCCTCGCTAGCCAGCCTCCCAGCCCAACACAGAGGGAGAACACCCCGGGGCACCTCAGTGCCTCGCTAGCCAGCCTCCCAGCCCTGCGGTGGAGGGCACGGAGCCCAGCGTGCCTGGGGCT
>VWPU01013778.1:103379-131584 GCA_013398955.1 Callaeas wilsoni
CCTTCCCTCGGACCGGAAGCTAAGAGAACTAGGTAAGAGACCGAGGGGGCTTTAAAGGGATACAGGGAACAGGGCGGGGATGGCACAGCAGGGACCTATAGGAAGAGGAGAAAGGCAGGACAGGTCTGGTTACCTTTCCTTAGGGGATACAAGGGGTGTCTGTCCACTGTCAGTCAGGCAGACTGAGCCCCCCTCAGGAATCCCAGGAATTCAGTGGGAGAAGCCAACCTCACAGAAGGGGGTTTTACTCTTTGGAACCAGCCCACCAAACCTCCTTTTCTGGGCTCTGTGGCCCCCTGGTTATTCTTGTGTTTGGTTCATTCACCACAACAGGAACCCTTGTGTACTCCGTGTGTGCTTCTCCCAGCACAGCCTTTTGTGCACCACAATTACCTCTACCTGGGATCACAGGTTTCTGTTGAACTCTCTACAACAGTAACACTGCCCCTGACAGCAGAAAATTCCCATTTTCCGTGGAAAAGAGCTGCACTGTCAATCACTGCTCACAGTTCCAAGTATCACCCCAACACAGCCCCTAATTAATCTGCTTTCTTGCACTCTGAGCTTACTTAATTACCTGGTCAGGTTATCAACAGGGATAAAGTCTCATGGAATTAGAGGGTTTAGGCCAGGCATGGGGTCAGTGGGGCAGTGATGGAGCTCTCACATGCCCTGTGCCCTCACACAGCACCAAAGGAAAAGTTCAGAAACCAGTGTGGGGGAAAACAGCTGTTATTTCCTGTTGGAAATGATGTAACTTTCCTAACTAATTGTTTTAATTAATCGCAAGCAGTGCCTACTTTTAGCCAGCACTAGTTAAGTTTCTTCACATACTCTATTGTTACTTGGATCATTAAATCACCAAAACCTCAAGTTTGCTAAAACTAACCTTGCCAAGGTTCAATAAACAAAGCCAAAGGGAGTTGAGAGTGGACATCTGGGATCTTAAATTTATGACTCTTCAAGGGCGTTGGAGTAACCAGAAAATGGAGAGGAGATTAAGGCCTGGAAAGTTGGAGATTCCCTGTCTGTGAAAAAAGATGATAAAAACAATCACCAGATTAACATGGACAGAGAGAAATTAATAACCAAGAGCGGATAGAATACTAAGTAATTAAAGGAATTACGTAACTTAGAACCAATGAACATTGATTCGTTTGCTAAAAATGTGTAAGTAAGTGAGTAAGTTTTGTATCTGCATTGGTGCAGAGGCCAGAACTTTGTCAGCCACACACACTCTTGGGCAAGAGTGAAGTAATGCCTTACTCACTAACAGTGTCAGACAGCGTTAGAGGGAGCCTTATTTATCCCGAGAACTTCGGAGGATCTCGGTAACACTGCCAGGGGCACCGGCTCTGCCCCAGGGCTCCACCAGTTCCCCCTCCCCAGGCTGCTCCTGTGCCCTCGCTCTGCTCCCAGCCCCAAGAGCCCCTCAGCCCCCACAAACCCCCGGTGACCGCGGGGTAACACCACCTGCACCTGGCCCTGGCCCATCACCTGCACCTGTCCCTGTCCCTTCACCTACCCCTGCCCCTATCCATACACCTACACCTGTCCCTGTCCCATCACCTACCCCTACCCCTGCCCATACACCTACACCTACCCATACACCTACCCCTGCCCCATCNTAACACCACCTGCACCTGGCCCTGGCCCATCACCTACTCCTACCCCTGCCCATACACCTACACCTACCCATACACCTGTCCCTATCCCATCACCTACCCCTCCCCCTGCCCCTGCCCCAACCCATACACCTACACCTGTCCCTGGCCCATCCCCTGCACTTACCCATACATCTGTCCCTGTCCCATCACCTACCCCTGCCCCTGCCCCTATCCATACACCTACACCTGTCCCTGTCCCATCACCTACCCCCGCCCCAACCCATACACCTACACCTGTCCCATCACCTACCCCTACCCATACACCTACACCTGCAGCTGTCCCATCACCTACACCTACCCCTGCCCTAACCCATACACCTACACCTGGACCTGTCCCTACACCTACCCATACACCTGTCCCTGTCCCATCCCCTACCCCTGCCCCTGCCCATACACCTACACCTGTCTCTGTCCCATCACCTACCCCTGCCCCAACCCATAAACCTACACCTGGTCCCTGTCCCATCACCTACACCTACACCTACACTTGTCCCTACACTTCCATCTACACCTACAGCTACGCCTGCCCCTATCCCTGCCCTTATCCCTGTTCCTATCCCTGCCTCTCCCTCTCCTCTTCCTTCTCCCTTTCCTCTTCTCCTCCTCTTTCTCCTTTTCCTCATCCCTCTCCTTTTCCTTCTCCCTCTCCTTTTCCTTTTCCTTCTCCCTCTCCTTTTCTCTTTCTCTTCTTCCTTCCCCTTCCCCCTCTCCCTCACGCCGCCGCCATTTCCCGCCGCGCTGTGGGTAGGGCCGCGGTGCGCGCCGGGAGCGGGCGGGGCGGCGGCGGAGCGCGGGCTGGGTACGGCGGGGCCGGGCCGGGATCCCCCGTGTAGCCCCGAAATCCCCCCTGCAGCCCCGAAATCCCCCGTGTAGCCCCGGGATCCCCCGTGTAACCCCGGGATCCCCCGTGTCCTGAGGGGATCCCCGCGTCCTGACGGGATCCCCCCGTGCCCGCGCCCCTGACGCCGCGTTTGCCTTGCAGGAGGCCCAGGATGGCGGAGAGACCGGAGGACCTGAACCTGCCCAACGCCGTCATCACCCGCATCATCAAGGAGGCGGTGGGTGCCGGGCCCCGCGGCCCAGCGGAGCGCGGCCTCTGGAGACTCCAGTCCCGGGAGACCCCGGCCCCGGGAGATGCCGGCCCCGGGACGCCCCGGCCCCAGGCCCGTGCTGTATCCCTGCCCGCGGGGCTCTGTCCTGGCGCTGTCCCCCCTCGGGTACCGGGGGCTGCAGCGCTCGCAGCAGCGTCCCAAGGGATGCTCCAGGTGCAGCTCGGCGGCAGCGCGGCTCCCGCAGCGGCGCTGTCAGAACCAGGCCCCCCAAAACCTCAGCGCACACATCCGTGTCGATATAAAAATCCATAATAATTCCTAGTGGTTAATTTAGTACGTTTGGTCTGGAGCTGTGAGGTGTTGCTGAGTGAATCTGGGTCTGGCAGGGCTGTCAGGAGCTGGGTGGTCCCAGGATGAGTTACCTGGAGACCATGGCCAGACCCCAAACTCCACAGTCACTGGGCTTCTCCTCAGCTCGGTGCCTTTGAGGGACCCATTCCTTCTGCCCTTGTCTTCCAGCTGGGAGCAGAACTCCTGTGACAGCACCTTAGAGCAGATCCCAGTTCTTCTGAGTCCTCTGAGTGCTTTAACGAACTGGCACATGAGTTATGTGAGTTTAAGTCGTTTTTAGCAGCTGCTGATAAAGTTGGATTTGTTTTTCAGCTTCCTGATGGAGTCAATATTTCCAAAGAAGCCCGGAGCGCGATCTCCCGAGCAGCGAGTGTGTTTGTGCTGTATGCAACATCATGGTAAGGCTTTGGTGCAGCAGTCACTGGGGCAGTTGATTGATAATTCACCTCTCTGCTGGCCTGGGGACTCTTTCCCAGTATTTGTTTCTGTATTGTGTGTTTATATAAATAAACCAGGCTGCAGCAGGTGGGTTTGGACTGCCTAGAGCAGCCCATGGGAAGGTAGCTGGGCTCTGGACACAGACATGTCCCAAAAAGAGGGGTCCCAAACTGGCATTAACCTTAGAGCATGGCTGCACCGCCTTCCTGGCAAAGGCAGGAGCACCTGACTCACTTTTCAGGCTCCTCATCGCAAAGCTGTATTAGGGCAAGAGCTGCCACAGAGGATACAGTCACATTTTTGGGGCGCCTCGTGTCATTTCTCTCGTGTCAGGTGCTTCCAGAGCTGTGTGGAACTGTCACAGCCAAGGTTCAGGCTTTCTCCTTCTCCTGTTTGTAGAAAAGGTCTGTGCAAGCAGAAACTAACACTGTGGGAAAGCACAGATAGCCAGTGTAAACAGAAATGTCTCAAACTTCCATTAGTGAGCGATAAAAAAACCCTAAATGTTTAGGGGATGGCTTTTTAAAGTTGCTTATGACTTCATTAAACAAGATGGAATTGCTATCAGTTCCCAATTACGTCTCTTTTTGGTTTTGCCTAGTGCAAATAACTTTGCCATGAAGGGGAAGAGGAAAACCCTGAATGCTGGGGACGTGCTCTCTGCCATGGAGGAGATGGAGTTCCAGAGATTCGTGGCCCCTCTGAAGGAATCCCTGGAAGGTACCGTGCCCCGTGGGTGTCCAGGGAGTCTGAGAGGCACCGAGTCCTGTTCTCCTCAAACACTGGACAAGCAACACTTACTTGCCTGTCTTGTTTCTCTTCTCTTTGCCCAGCATCCTACACTGCAGTTTGCCTGGGGAATAACTAATGTGCACCTTAACGGGACTGGGAATACATTATTGCACAACTGATGAGGATTGAGAAAGTCTCATCTGCTCTCACTCCCCTATTATGTTTATCTAAGGAAAGCCGTAGGTGCTGCCTGTAAATGTGACCTCCTGCGTCCCTTTCAGCATTTTTCTGCTGAAATTTAACCTGGTTTCCTATGGAGCTGCTCAGCACAGCTCAGCTCGTAGGGTGAGTTGTGCTCTGAGTTCCCTGCTCCCCTCGAAAGCCGGGAGAGCAAGTGGACGTTGGACCTCAGCCACTGACCCGTCCATGCCAGCGCCGACCCCTCACTGTTCCCTCTCCTCCAGTTTACAGGCGTGAGCAGAAAGGAAAGAAAGAGGCCAGGAAAGACAAAGACAAGAAGGCAGACTCAGAGGAGCAGGATAAGAGCCGAGAGGACGACAATGATGATGATGACGAAAGGATGGAGGAGGAAGAACAAAACGATGAGGAAGAGGTGGACAACTGAGCTCGCTTGGGGGCAGGGGCTGGGATGTGCTCAGAGGGATATAAATACTGTAAATCGACCTTGCTGTGTCCCCTCGTGTTTCCAGTAGAGCTTTGTACTGCCCCTCTGTGGCCTGTCCCTTTTGGCCTGTAATTTGTACATAAAGGACTTGTGCTGAAGCTCCTCCCGTGGCAGGGTGGCTCCTCCCCGTGCCTGGGGGGCTCTGGCCCTCCCCAGGCTCTGGGCAGGCACTAACTGGGCTTTTGGTGCTGGGCTGGCTCTGAAAGAGAGGAAAAGAGAACTGGTGGGTGCTGAGTGCAGAAACTGGCCAGGAGAACATGGGACTCTTGAATACGAGGGGCTGAATCGAGTAGATCATTAACAGATCCCTTCTGGGGATCTATTAATAGTAGAACATAGGTGATGATGTCCGGAGGCTTGGAAGCTGCACATTGAAGCTTTTGATCCAAGTGAGTTGGTTATGTCCAAGGCACTCCTCTCAAGAACACTTTCTGTATTTTATTAAGTGCCTGTGTGAATCTGGAGTTCAGCTCCTTTCTAGACATGAGCCTTGGCACAGGGACCCTGAGTTTGGGTTCTTGTTCTGTGACTGTAGGTGAGTCCTGAATCTTTCTGTGCTTCACATCTGTAACATGGGCTAGAGACATCTCGGATTTGTAGCTCTGCAGTGCAAAGAAGCTAAAGAAACTGGAGAGCCACAGGTGCAGTGAGGAGTAATTCGAAGTAATTTTGAATTTCCCTTTGTTTCCTTGCACCCTGGCTGTGCCTTCGCTCCCTGCTGTACTGTGACAGTGACACTGTGTCCTTCAGCCTGAGCAGCAGCACAGGATGGCTGTACAGGGACCATGAGTTCACTCACTGACTCACCCAAACTAACCCAAATCCGAAAAACTCACAGTGCTGATGGTGTAAACTGAACACTGAAAGTGTCTTTAAGAGACAAAACGGAGATTGATTTAAAATCTGAAGCACAAAGAGGGGCTAAAATGAGGAGCAGGGCTGAAGACAGGTGGCTTAGTGCAGCGCTGGGGGTGTGACAGGTCAGTGGTGGCACTGGGGTCTGGTGGTCTCACCTGTCCCCCTGCAGCAGCAGCTCCTGCAGCAAGCTGAGGTGTGGTAGAACAGAGTGGTGAATCGTGGTGGTTGTTTTCTCCCCTTTTCCCAGTTGGAATGAGCTGATTCCATCCCAGGTCCCTCTGCAGCCTTCGCTGGTCATGCCAGGGACAGGGATGCCTCTGGGAGGGCAGCAGGGGCAGGGTGTGCCCACCCAGGGGGCCCACGTGGCTTCAAAAAAAGGTTCCTGCAAGAAAGAAGGGTTGAAAGAAGCTGTTGGTATCCCTTGTGCTCATGTAGGTTTGTGCTTTTCCACTTGAACTTTTAGTTCTGATGCCTTTCTCCCTCAGAAAGTTATAGGTACATTTAAAACTCCCAAGTTTTGATGATGTGCAGTTTTAAAATAGCACTTGTGAGGAATCCTGGATCTTTTCCACCAAAAAATTGTCACAGAGCTACCCACAAGAACCACCCTGCCTTGCTGCTTTTCTGGCACGCTGGATTTTCACACGCACACAAGCCCAGCTTCTGAAAAGAACTGAACCAACACAGATTTTCTGCTGTCCAGTTTCTGCTGGCATTCAGTCAGGCTGTGGAAAGCCTGAGCTGATGATGTGTTTCCAACATCTGATAAACACCCACCTTCCAGCTCTTTTCCTTTCTTTCTTTCCTCTTCAGCACATACGTGGGGTGTGTATTCTGGAAGGGAACGAGATCTAAATAAAAGCCAGATTTTTTTTTACAGAAATGGAGTCTCATATTTCGGTCAGTTATAAAATGAGCGGGTAGTGGTTGCGTAAGTGGGATGGGAGCATGCAGCCAAGGCAGCAGCAAATGCCCTGGGAAATGGTTTCTGGAGCAGCTGCCAGTGCAGGAGCACGAGGGGAGGATGAGGGCAGGATGAAGGCTGCTGCAGCCTGGCCTCTATGAGAGGAGCAAGGGAACTGTGGAGACTGGAAAGGACGATGGGATTTCCAGCTCTCGGAGCAGCGAGGTTGGGGTGCTGATGTTCGCTGGGGGAAGGAGCCTTCAGCTCACCCTCGCTCCCGGGAGAGGCTCTAGGCTGGGGAGAAAGATCCGGGATCCGGATCCAGGGTTTCTGCACTGGAGTGAGCCAGGGAATGATGCTTTGTTGTGGGAGCTGCAGAATGTCCTGCACTAAACCTGATCCTGGCATCTCCCCTGCTCTGAGAGACTAAGGCAGGGGTCTGGGCTTCCCTGGGCCTGGCAGACGCCCAGCACCCCAAAGCCCAGCTCGAGGTTGCTCTGCAGCACCCCAAAACCCTGCTCCACACCACCACAGCCTCTCAGCCATGCTCCTTAAACACTCCAGCACTCCAAACCCTCACAGCACCCCAACGCCCTGCTCCACCCACTCCAGAACCCTGGAACCTGGCTCCAGGTCCTCCCACAGCACCCTAGAACTGGAGTGCATGGACCCGCAGCACTCCAAAACCCTGCTCCATGCCCCTCAGAACCCCAAAACCTGGCTCTGAGTCTTCCTGCAAAGAAGGACCCCCAAACTTGGCTCCAGGTGCCCCTACAGCACCCTAAAACTGGATTGCTTGGCCCCCCGCCCCCGGAACACCCCGAAGCCGTGCTCCACGCTCCCCGCAGCCCCATTCCTGCTGCAGACCCCAAAGCCTCGCTCCGCCATCGCCCCCGTGCCCCCGCGCCGCCTTTCCCGCGCTCCGCCGCGCGAGACTTCCCGCCAGCCCCTCCGCGGGGGCGGGGCCATGCTGATTAGGGGGTGTGGTTATGCAAATCGCGCGGGCACTGTCGCACGGCAGGAGCGGACGCGGCGATCGGTGAGTGCCGGGACCGGGACCGGGAACCGGACCGAGAACCGGAGCGGGAACGGGACTGGAAGCGGGGGCCAGAGCTGGCGCCGGGGCGTCCTCCCCTTCTCCGGTCCCAGACCCCGGCCCCTTGTAGGGCTGCCGGGGAATGACTCCAGGGACGGGGCCCGGCCGCGCTTGAGTGCAGACAGGAAGGGCAGCCCCGGGAAACGCAGCAAGGACAACCCAGGTTTTGCTCAGTTTTGCTCGGTTTTTACTCGGTTTTTGCTCGGTAACCGTGGCAACGGCGGGGGAAGCACCGAGCAGCGTGTGATGCTGCGAGCTGGCGTCGGTCCCGAGCTCCCGCTTGTCCTGGGGTGTAATTCCAGACCCCTGAGCATCCCCGTTTCCATCCTGGAGCAGGAAACCTGCCCTAACAGCTTGACCTTCGTAGGTAGCTCTTAATTAACCCTGTAATAGCTTGGCCTTCGTTAGTGGCTGTTAATTAACCCACACCTCCGTTGTCTGCCTGGGGAGCTCCCCTTTCCTAGAACACCCCAGTCCGTCCCCAACTGGGATTTTGGGAGCTTGCATGTCGCTGGGACTTAGCTAAATAGCTGTGCTCACGTCGGAGGCCACGTGAGTTTGTGTGTCCTAAAATGCTGGGACTTATCTTCCTCCCGTCTCATCTTGTCAGGGAGCAAACACTGCCAGCTCGTGGGGGGCTGTCGGGAGCCGGAGCAGCGCCGGGTCTGGCTCCAGCCCGTCCCCGAAAATTGTCCCGTTGTTGCCAGTGCCAAGGGCCGGCATGTGCCAGGTTCTCCCGTTGGGAAGTCGCTGCGCGTCCCTCGAGAGCAGCGAGGCACCCGGGCACTGCCGCGGGCACGGGCCGGGCACAGCTCGGGTTCGGGTGCTGCGGGTTCGGGTGCTGCGGCTTTGGACCGGTCCCAGTGCGGAGGAGCAAAGGTGAAGCCGCTGTGCTGCCCAGCTTGAACTGTCCTTGAACTCCTCCGCTGTGCACGGAGCAAAGAGCTTTAGAAAGACAGGTTTGGGCCGTGGATGTTGAAGAAAGGTTAATTTGCTCTGCCGGGAGCCCTGCGGGATCTCGGGGGGAGCAGCCCCAGCCCCGGGCGCAGCGGGTGGCGCAATGTCCCCACTGCACACTCTTGCAGCCCTCGCTCCGCGTCCCTGCTCTCCTTCCCCGATGCCCTCGGCTGTGCCACGCCGGTGCCCTCGTCCCACCGGGTGCCCTGCGTGGGCAGCAGCTTGTCCTGGACGTGGGGCTGGGAAGGAGGACCCGGCCCGGCAGCCTGGGACCCACCCGTCCCTCTCTTATCTCCACGCTGCAATCCCGCCCGGTCCCGGCTCCTCCTCGCTCCAGAGCGCGGTTTCTGGAGCTGTGGCCTCTATCTGTCCCATACAGTCAGGTGCCTCTGGTCCCACCCGGCCCCCTCCCCTGCCTCTGGTGGGATTAACTGTTTAGAGCATTTTTTGGATTCTCGAGGTGGGTTTTGTTCACTGAGCCCTTTGTTTGCCATTGCCTGGAGCCCTGCCGGGAGCCAGGCGCCTGCTGGAGCTGCCAGCTCCGGTTCACCCGAGGGCTGTCCCCTTCCCCGGCGTAAGGACTGGGGCGGCAGCGTTCCAAGGGCTAAAAATGACTTGCCAAGGGATGCCATGACGCTGCCAGCATGCCTGTCAGCTGGTCTGCATCCCCCACGAGCAGCACCTGATGTTTTTATTCGGGGTTTTTATACGTGTGAGCCTCTAACTAAGAGGTGCCTTTGCCCATCCCCAAGCAGAAGTGATTCCTTGGAGTATGAGAGGCTCAGTTCCAGCCCTGGACTGAACACAATTCCACTTTGTTCCAAGTGTCCTGTGCACTGGGGTGCTCTGACAGAGTTTAGCTCCGTATTGGAACATTTTAAAGGTCCTGAGTGTGTAAAATAGGTGAAACACTCCACATTAAAGGTTTTCCAGAAGAGCTGAGCCATAACCTGCCCAGCTCTGTTACTGGCTGGTGTCGTGGGTGCTGGTGTAAAACTTTGTCCCCTGGATTCTGTGCTGGGAGCTGGGAGCTGTGCCTCCAGGGAGAGTCTGATCCCACTCTGTTCTCTGGAGAGAGCTGGATGCAGGCTGGGGGTCAGCGAGGTTTACTGCCTGGGGAATCCCTCTTTCAATGGAACCAAGGCTGCTCCCCTGAGATGGGTCCCCTCCTGCTGCTCCATCTCCCTAGGGAAGCCCTGCCCTGACCAGGACACTCACAGGAATCCACCTGCTCTTTCACAATCCCGTCTCAGTTCTGCTTCTGCTCACCTCCCTCAGGCTCCAGCTCCCAAAAATCCACGCTCTTCAGCAGGAACTTTGCTTTGTCTCCCAGGGCACCCGAGCTCCTCTGCACGGGGTGTTTGGGGGATGTGGCCCTGTGTGAGCAGCCAGCTCCCCTTGGAGCTGCTGTGCACAAACAGTCCCTTGCTGGGGTTGTGCAGCTGTTCCTCTGCACTGCAGCCAAACACCTCGTCCCAGGAGAGCTCCCTTCCCACGGCCACTTCCATCGCATCCCCCAGCGACACGGTGGTGGGAACTGAGCCCTCATGGAGATGTAATTCTTAATGCTTAATCACAGAATTATTACTAGATCTAGAGAAGAAGACATTGCTACAGAAGAAGTTTTAACCATGAGATAACTAATGATTGATTTATGTGTGAGTTTTGTTGTCTCTGAAATCAGTTTTGCCCAACTCCAGAGTTTTCTTTATCCAGCAGTAAGTGGCCACTGGAGTTGTGTCACTGTGGGAGTTGTGTGATAGCTTTAGAGCCCTGGTGTCCTCTGGATGATCCCGTGCCTCTCTCCTCCAGTGCCCCTACTCTTCTGTAACTGCACCTTCACACTGCGGCCATAAATACATTGTGCTACACGGAATCATGGAATGGTTTGGGTTGGAAGGGACTTTCAAGATCACACAGAGCAGCTCTATCCTCTCCATACAAAAACTGTGTCACACAATTTCTCAGCACTAAGGAAAAGCAGAATGAATGAAGAATGACCCTCTTGGAGCTCAGGGAAAGGAGCCTGCGGAGGGTGAACGTGATTCTGCTGGGGGAGGCTGTCAGTGGCTGGAAATTGGGGTTTCATACACAGAACTGGGGGGTTTTGCGGGGAGGAGTCACTGACATCCCTCTTAATGGGAAGGGCCGTGCTGTGACTGCTGGTGGGGGTCCCACAGCACCCCAGGGTGCCTGGGCTAGGTGGGGTGGAGCTGCCTGGGCTGCAGCTCATGGCCTGGCGTGGGACAGGGTCAGTCCTGCAGTGGCTGCCTGGATCCCAGCCCCCTCCTCACGTGCCAAGAGCAGCAGTTCACAAGGACCCCCCGGTCTCTTTCGGTGTTCCAGAGTCTCCTTCCCTGACAGCAGAGCCCACCATGCAGGCAGACTCCGTTCTCCACAGCGGCTACTTCCACCCCGTGCTGCGCTCCTGGCAGTGCACGGCCACCACCTTCGACGCCTCCAACCTCATCTACCCTATTTTTGTCACGTGAGTGAGCCCCAGCTCTCTGGGTCCGGGATGGAGCTGGCTCAGGGTGACTGGCGGGACCCATCCCCACTGCCCCCTGAGCTCTCAAATAGGTTCAGAGTCCCTGTGGACAACTCTGGGACAGGGGTGTCCTTCTCACACCGAGTCCTCATGTCTGTCCCATCTGCCTCCCACAGTGACAGCCCTGATGCCGTGGAGCCAATTCCCAGCCTTCCTGGACAAGCCAGGTATGAATCCAGCCCCCGTCCCTGCTGTGCCCTGTGCCTGAGAAGGGTTGATTTATGCCCTGAGCATGAGCCAGCGAGGAGGCTTCCAACCCTCTGGTTCCTGCTTTGGAAATCCTCCAGCGTCAGGCAAAGTGGGAATGTTCATCCACTAAGGGAGTGGAGGGAATCATGCAGGGAATGCTGGAAAAGTATCAGTCATGGGAGGGACAGCACCAGGGTCTGGCTCTGTCCCAGAGCTGTGTGGGCTGGGCACACCGGGAGGCTGGAAGTGAACAGGGCTTCCAGCAGCAGCCAGAAAACCTCTGCAAGTATGTGGGATCTGGTCCTGCATTGGATCCCACTGGACTGGCAGCTCCCATTTGCATCTGCTGCCAAGGTAGCAGGGCTTTGGGCAGGGGTGCTCTGATGGGAAAGTGGGCTGGATCTGCAGCAGGGACACCAAGATAAGGGATCCAAGGGCAGGGTATGCCCATCCTTCCAGAGCAGTGTCCATGCTGGGAGATAGCGCTCCTGGAGCCCCGGATAAGGGCTCAGATTGTTCCTCCCAGTGCTCAGGCAACGCCTCCCCTGTACCTCCAGCCGCTGCCTGGTGCTGCTGGATTGCTCACAGAGCAGCATTCCAGTCCCAGGCCAGTTCTCCCCACGGAGCAGGTCTGAGTACCTGGCAGCTGCTTCCCTTTGCCCTGCTCAGGTATGGTGTGAACAAGCTGGAGGGGATGCTGCGGCCCCTCGTCGAAGATGGCCTCAAGTGTGTGCTCATCTTTGGGGTGCCCAGCAAGGTCCACAAGGTCAGTGCATGTGTGTGGGGGTGCTGGGGTAGCCACAGGGCTGTCAGAGCAATGTGGGGCTGGGTGGGGGCGTCTCCTGATCAAACAGGAGCAGTTCAGGGTCTCTGGCTGTGCTTACAGCCCACTCAGCACATCAGATGGGGATGGGACGTTGCAATGACACCCAGAAAGCCCCCAGAGCTCTGTAGGTGGCCCCAAAACCTGCCCTTGCTGCCCAGAGGCAGCTCTCCATTTCCCTTTTCCCTCAGTGGAGTCCCACAGTTCAGGAAATGCTTCCTGGGCAGAGCAGCTGCCACGGAGGGGCCGGTGGGAAGTGTCAGCTGTGCACGCTGAGGTGTTTGTGTCCTCACAGGATGAGAGAGGCTCTGCTGCAGACGCCGAGGGCACGCCTGCCATCCAGGCCATCAGGAAGATCCGCTCCACCTTCCCAGAGCTGCTGATTGCCTGTGATGTCTGCCTGTGCCCTTACACCTCGCACGGGCACTGTGGTGAGCATGGGCTGCGGGGCTGGGCTGCACTCCGGGCCTTCTCCTGCCCCTGGGGGCCTCTGGGGTTTGCCATTTTCTGCTGAGGGTCTGGCCAGCTCCTCCTCCAAGACCTGGCTTCCCTGTACTGGTGTAGTTGAGCCTGGGCAGCCTCTCCTGGGTTTTGACGGCAGGGTGGGAGGCACAGCTGGCTCAGACCCTCCCTCAGGCCACCTGAGCCTGAGCACCGCTCCATGTCCCTCACCTCTGCCTTCCCTTCCCTTCCCTCCCCTCCCCTCCCTCCCCTCCCCTTCCCTCCCCTTCCCGTCCCCCCCCTCCCCTCCCCTCCTCTCCTCCCCCGCCTTCCCTCCCCTTCCCGTCCCCCCCCTCCCCTCCCCTCCTCTCCTCCCCCGCCTTCCCTCCCCTTCCCGTCCCCCCCCTCCCCTCCCCTCCTCTCCTCCCCCGCCTTCCCTCCCCTTCCCGTCCCCCCCCTCCCCTCCCCTCCCTCCCCTCCCCTTCCCTCCCCTTCCCTTCCCTTCCCTGGTGCACCCACATGCTGTGTCCAGTCCCCAGAGGGCTCCTGGTCCTTATCCACCTCCCTTAAAACATCGAGTTCCCCACTGCTGCTCTGAGCATCTCCTCAGCTTGTCCCCAGAGCCACACTGCCCTGGGCACTGAGGCACCAGCTGTCCCTCCCCTGTGTAACCCGGGCTTTGTCTCCCAGGCATCCTGCGCGAAGATGGCACCATCCAGAACGAGCTCAGCTGCCAGCGGCTGGCGGAGGTGGCGCTGGCTTATGCCAAAGCAGGTGGGGAGCCCCAGGCAGTGACACCCCAGCTTGGCTCTCACAGAGTGGCCCCTTTCTTGGTTTGAGCAGACCCAAAAGCAAACTGGGCCTGGCTCCAGCTGGGAGTGTTCCCTGCCCTCCCCGTGCTGTTCCTGGCAGCTCCAAATCCTCCGGTGCTTCTCAGCATCCCTGTCCTGTGCGTCCCTGCAGGCTGCCACATCGTGGCCCCCTCGGACATGATGGACGGGCGCATCGCGGCCATGAAGCAGGCACTGATCTCCAATGACCTGGGCAACAAGGTGAGCCAGGGACCCGTGTGTGCCACAGGCAGGAGCCACGTCCGTGGGAGGCTGCAGCACAGCGGGACAGGGCAAGTGGCAGGAGGGGCAACCCCCCCTTGGTGCCACGGGCGTTTCCCTGCCCCAGCGCACACAGGAGGGAGATGTCCCTGGCTGGGCCCGGGCATGGTGAGGCACCGGGCCTCTGCCAGGGGGAGGATAAAGCAGCCGTGGGAGGCAATCTCTGCTGTCCCGAGCTCCCAGCCCTCACGGCCCCTCTCTGCCCTGCAGGTCTCAGTGATGAGCTACAGCGCCAAGTTCGCTTCCTGCTTCTACGGCCCCTTCAGGTGGGTCTGTCCCTCGGCCAGGTGTGCCCAGCTGGGGACACGCTGGCTGGGAGTGTATTCCCAGGGAGTTACTTGGGAAAGGGTTTTGGCCAGAGCCTGGGCCACACCTGGGGCCACACTGGTAACTTTGCAGCACCCTCCTTCTACTTCTCCATGCGAAAAGGAGGCAAATGTACCTTGGCCAGGAGAGGCTGGCTGGTGGGAAGGTCATCTTCCATCCCACCCCTTCACCTGCTCGTCTGGGGTGCTGGTGTCAGTGAGAGGGAGCTGCCTGCAGCTTCCAGGAGCAGTCAGGAGTCACAGGAGTCAGTGTTGCCCCACAGGGTGACTTCAGGGACAAGCCTCAGCTTAGTCAGTTCTTAGACCTTGTCCCAAGAGCAGCCTGACCCTGGCGGGGTATCCCTGAGGAACCTGCCTTGGAAAAGAGCCTGACACAATTTTACCCAGACTCTGGGCATGGGGAGGGCACTGGGTGTTGAAACAGCTCCCAGGGCCAGCCTGGGCCTGTAGGACCTCCCAGAGCAATCCCTGGGTGCTGAACTGGGTCGGGAGTGCCCCCTTTTTCTGGCTCCATGACTCAGATGCTTGTCCTGGCCTGTCCTCGTGTTTCTGAAGCTGTGCGAGGTGGGAGGCAGGGATCCCTCACCCCCTGCCCTCTGCCCCTCTGCAGGGACGCGGCGCTGTCCAAACCCGCCTTTGGGGACCGGCGCTGTTACCAGCTGCCCCCGGGCGCCCGGGGCCTGGCCATGCGCGCTGTGGTGAGTGTGGGGCGTGGGGTTACGGCTGTGGGGTGGGACACCCTCAGGGGGGTGAGGGTGGGGTTATGGCGGTGGGGTAGGCCCCCCTCAGTGGGGTGAGTGTGGGGTGAGGGCCGGGGGGTAGGACACCCTCAGTGGGGTGAGGGTGGGGTTATGGCTGTGGGGTGGGACACCCTCAGTGTGGTGTAGGGGCATGGGGTTATGGCTGTAGGGTGGGACACCCTCAGGGGGGTGAGTGTGGGGTTATGGCTGTGGGGTGGGACAGCCTCAGTGTGGTGTAAGGGCATGGGGTTATGGCTGTGGGGTGGAATACACTCAGTGTGGTGAGTGTGGAGTGTGGGGTGGGACACCCTCAGTGGGCTGAGTGTGGGGTTATGGCTGTGGGGAGGGACACCCTCAGTGGGGTGAGGGGGGGGTTATGGCTGGGGGGTGGAATACACTCAGTGTGGTGAGTGTGGAGTGTGGGGTGGGACACCCTCAGGGGGGCCTGGGTGATCACACCCAGCAGGGCCTGGGGAGAGCCAAGAGGGTGGGAGGCAAATGGTCAAGGCTCTTCCCCTTCCATGAGCCAAAGAAACACGAGGCCCTCCAGGCTGGCAGAGCTGTCCCAGTGTGTGCCGAGGGCTGGGCACTGGGAGCTGTGCAGTTGCTGTCCCCATGCCCCGCTGTGGCTTGGGGTGTCAGGTCCAGGGACACGCGGCCATCAGCTCTCCCCGGGCCCCACGCGTGGCCAGGGAGCGCCAGCCCCCTTCGCCATGCGGGGCCCGCAGCCTCCTGTGATCCCTCCTGGGAAAACAACCACCGGCTCCAAGCTCCTGGGCAAAAACGAGCTGTTCTTGTCCCCGCGCTGCCGCGGCAGGACCGGGACGTGCGGGAGGGCGCGGACATGCTGATGGTGAAGCCGGGGATGCCCTACCTGGACCTCGTGAGGGACGTCAAGGCTCGGGTGAGCTCCCGCCTGGCAGGGAGGGCTCTGGGGAGGGGCTGCGGGTTCTGTGTGCCGGGCCGGGCGCTGGAGCATCGCGGGGCTGTGCGGGAGGGGACAGCGCAGGCGGGGCGGGCTGTCCCCGCCGCTGACCCGCTCCCGCAGCACCCCACGCACCCGCTGGCCGTGTACCACGTCTCGGGGGAGTTCGCCATGCTGTGGCACGGGGCGCAGGCCGGCGCCTTCAGCCTGGAGGCGGCGGTGCAGGAGGCGATCACGGCCTTCAGGCGCGCAGGTGAGGCTCGACCCCCGTGTGCCCCCTCTATCCCCCCGTGCCGTCCCGGGCTGTTTCCAGCGTCTCGTCTCTCCGCAGGGGCCGACATCATCATCACCTACTTCACACCGCAGCTGCTGCGCTGGCTGCGGGAGGCAGCGAGCCGGCACTGAGCGCGGCCATTGCGGCCGGGGCGCGTTCTCCTGGATGGGAGGGGATTCCGGGATGGGATTCCGGGATGGGAGGGGATTCCGGGATGGGCGGGGATTCCGGGAGGGGCGGGTTTTCCGGGAGGGGCGGGAATTCCGGGAGGGGCGGCGCTTCCCCGCGGCGGCGCAGGTGGGCCCGGCACCGCGCGCACCCCCAGCCCGCAGGCCCCGCGCACCGGGAGCTCGGCCCGGTGAGCGCCGGGACCGCTCTGGGGGACCCGCGGGGACACCCCGAGTCTGCAGCTACGTCCCACCAGTGCTCCCGCCCCGGCCACCCTCCCCAGACACCCCGGCCGTGCCCCGGACCCCCACCCCGGATCCGGCCCCGGTGCCCCCGCCCGCCCCGTCTGCAGCACCCACGTGGGGAGTGCCACTGCCCCGGCCCGGCAGACTTCGCCCCTGGGACTCGGGGCAGGCTTTGCCCTCCCTGCCGCGTCTCCATGCTGACCCCAGAGGGGCCCTGAGCCCCACCCCGAGGGACACCGACACTTGGACTGAAGTGGACAGGGTGTCTGCAGCCCTCTGATGTGACTGGCACCGCGGGGCTCGGCTGTGACCCGGGCGTTGCTGAGGCCATGCTCAGGCTGCGCCTGCTGACGTGGGACGTGAAGGACACGCTGCTGCGGCTGCGGCAGCCCGTGGGCCACAGCTACGCGGCCGAGGCCCGGGCCCACGGGCTGCAGGTGCAGCCCGAGGCTCTGGGGCGCTTCTTCCGAGAGGTGTACGGAGCCCAGAGCCGGCGCTTCCCCAACTACGGCCACGGCCAGGGGCTCAGCTCCCGGCAGTGGTGGCTGGATGTGGTCAAACAGAGCTTCAGGCTCTCGGGCGTGCAGGACGAGGCAGCCCTGACGAAGCTGGCAGAAAAGCTCTACCGCGACTACTGCAGCTCCCACACCTGGGAGGTGCTGCCGGGAGCCGCCGAGACCCTGAGCCGGTGCCGCCAGCTCGGCTTCCACATGGGAGTCGTCTCCAACTTCGACAGCCGGCTGGAAGTCATCCTCTCGCAGTGCAGCCTGCGGCACCACTTCGAGTTCGTGCTCACCTCCGAGGCCGCGGGCTTCGCCAAGCCGGACGGGAGGATCTTCGAGCAGGCGCTGCGGCTCGGCGGGGCCCGCCCCGAGCAGGCGGCTCACATCGGGGATGACTACAGCCGGGATTACCGGGCAGCCCGGGCCGCGGGCATGCACAGCTTCCTGCTACGGGCGGCCGGGCAGGGCGAGGGGCCAGAGGTGCCCCCCGAGCACGTCCTGCCCACGCTCAGCCACCTCCTGGCTCGGATCGAGCAGGGGTAGCTGCGGTTCAGAGCGGTCCAGTGCTGCTGCCGAGTGCTGAACTGTCCTGATAACAGAATTTCTTGCTGCCAGGTGGGCAGGGAAGAGCAGCGAGTCCAAACTGCCTGTGGAGCAGGAGGAGTGTTCATGCAATAAAACATTTCTGACACTCAGCAGCGGAGCAGATGTGTTTTGTGGCCCTAAAAACACTACAAAAGGTGGTCAGCGTGGTGTCTTCTCGTAACGGGGCTGGGACTGGGTCACTCCAGGGGCTCATTCTGGCAGGAGATGGAGGTAGATACTGAGGTTTATCGCTTCTCAGTCACCCTGGGGACAGGCTCAAGCATCCCCCAGTGCAAGTGCTGGCCCTGTCCCAGGGAAGGTTTGTCCACACAGAGCACCCAGGACACCCCTGCCCAGGCCCTGCACCTCTTAGTGTACCCCAGCTTTGCCACCTCACCAACATCTGTTCCCAACAGCGGCAGGCAGGCAGGCAGGAGGTGCTTGCAGGTCTCCTGCTGTGACCAAAACAGTCTGGAGTTGGGCAGTTTCACTTAATGAATTGCCAGTTAACAAACTTTACTGAATTGGGTGGTAAGAAATAAAGATGACCATTTTAAATGCCTTTCTCTGGCTCAATTCCAGGCCTACACCTCTCCTTCCTCCCTGCCTGCTACCATCAGCTCCCCACGTTTGCACCACGTTACTCTCAAACCCCACTCCCTTGGGACGCTCAGGTTTGGTTTCTTCCTGCTGCTCTTTGCTTGTTGCTCTGCTCGGACAGGGCCCCCAGCCCCTCAGCAGTGCCCCTGTCCCAGCGTGGTGGGGGACAGCCCCCTGCACTGTCCCTGCTCTGCAATGGGGTAGCTCCTCCCAAAAGTGTCTCCAGCTGTGTCCCAGTCAGAGAATCACAGAATCATTTAAGTTGGAAAAAACCCTTTAAGACGGAGTCCAACTGTTCCCCTAACACTGCCTAGGCCACCATTAAACCATGTCCCCAGGTGCCACATCCACAAAGCCTTTTAAAACAGGGATGGTGACTCCATCACTGCCCTGGGCAGCTGTACCAAGGCCTGACCACCCTTTCAGTGAAGAAATTTTCTCCACTATCCAACCTAAACCTCCCCCGGCGCAACTTGAAGCCATTTCCTCTTGTCCTTTCACTGTTGCTTGGGAGCAGAGCCTGACCTCCAGTGGTTCCACCCCCCGTTCATGGAGTTGTAGAGCACAGTATGTCCCTTTCCCCAGGCCTCCTCCCTGCCATTTCTCCACACACATCTCTTACTATTTCTCCTCTTTTCTCCAGCCCACCAGCAGGCTGGAAAGCTGCCTCTGGTGGGGCAGAAATTAAACAGTTCACCCAGGAGCAGCTGGCCCAGCCAGGCATTCCCCGACCCCTCACCCCAGCACAGGGTGTAGGCGCCGGGAGGAGAGGAAAGCTGTGGAAAACACGCGAGGAACAGGTGTAGTGTGAAGGCAGGTGTTGTCTGAAGGCCCCTGTACACAGCCCACAGCCCTGCCGGGCTCCTTCCCCCCGGGCACTGTGCAGAGCACACACAGTCACACACAGCCGCACCCCGCTCACGGGACCAGAGAGATGCTCTGGTGTGCCACGGCAAAGACAGGGTAGATGGGCTCCAGGAAGGCCTCGCGGTGGGAGAAGAGGATGGCGCAGGAGTCGGGGTCGTAGAAGAGCAGCTCCCCCCCTGCAAAGTCCAGCAGGACCCCGATCTCTGCCGGGGCCTTGATCAGCTCCACGGGCTGGGGCCGCCCCGCGTGCAGGAACCGGAATTCTTTGTCGTAGCGCGAGAACACCCAGGAGGCAGCGTTGAAGCCCAGGCGGCCTTCGTTGGCAGAGCCCTTCCTGGGCACGGAGCTGTAGCAAACCCCCAGCTTGTAGGCACAGCTCTGCTCCACCCTGACCTTCCAGGCACAGACCCCCGACTGGAAAGGTGCAGTGGCCAAAGCGTTGGGCCAGTGGTCAAACCGCTCGGGGCAGTCCGAGTCCACCTTTGCTTTCTTGGGGCTGAAGGTCAGGGTTTTCTTGTCTTCTGACAGGCTGAGGTGGGGGCTCAGGGTTTTCTCATCAAAGTGAATCTCCTGTGAGCCTGCAAGAGAAGGCACATGGTGAGCACTGACTCGGTGGCCACCACCTGAAGCACCTGAGGTAGTCACGGCCATCAGAAACACAAGTGCAACCACCCTCTCCTCATACATCCTTCCTGGGGCCCCATCTACTCCTCAGGGTGACACTCCTGGGGGCTCAGGCTGGGTGCCACAGCTTCTCCTCTCAGCCACAGCCAGAACAAGGCAGAGACTCACCAAAGCCCAGACTCACCAGACACCTCTCCACCTTGCACTAGAAGCCCTGCTCATCTTCTTCTGACCCTGGCCTGACTCCCCACAAAACAGAACTCAGCAGGTTTGGTTCACCCCACTTTTAGGAGAGATCCAAGCCTCAGTTCCTGTCCTTTCCCACCCCCATGGTGGGTGAGCAGGACTTGGCTGCTCCTCCCCCAGCCAGGGGAGCCAAGAGCCTGGCAAGAATGGGAGGGCTGTGTGCAGAAAACCTGCAAAGCTGGAAAAACAGGACTGGAGAGGGCCGGGCAGGGAAATCTCTTTCCTGCTACAAAGCCCCAGGTGTTCACCAACCCACCCTGAGGTGCTGGGAGCAGCCGTGGGGAGGTGGCACCAGGCTGAGAGCTGAGCTGTGGCTGGATCTGGCTTTGCTGTGAAAGAAGGGGGTGCCCAGCTGCACAAAGCCAGCCAGCAGCAGCCCGGGGTGAACCAGGCTGGCCAGAGGACACTGCACCTACCCTGGGTCTGCACCACTTCAAAATCACAGAATCATAGGATTGTCAAGGTTGGAAAAGACCTCCAAGATCATGGCGCCCTGCCCTGACTGCATGCTTCCACCTGAGACACGTCAGTGCAGACTGTGGAACTGCACAAGTGTGTCCCTCAGTTCCTAAATTTGTGAAGCGGGGATGAGGCTGATGCCCAGCAGACTCACCTGCTCCCAAGGAGACCCAGCTCCTGCCAGTAGGTGCCCCTCCTTGCCCTGCCCTCCCCCACCCTCACTTTATTCATTTTAGGTCTTAAACCACCATGGAAACGGGGCTGGAGTGGCTGAGTCAGTGGCTCTTGCAGCCCTGCCAGCTGCTCTACCCTGTCACACCAGCGCCAGCCATTGCCCAACACCCTCTGCTCAGCATCCAGCACACAGCAGGATGAGCCCTTAAAGAACCAAAGGATGACCTCAACAGGGTCATCTCAGAGCCCAACCTGCTCCAGGACCCAGGTCAGCATCCCTCTAACAGCAAACAGCACCCTGCAGCAGCAGCAATGCCCCAGGACTTCCTCAGGCTGCACCTGCCCAGGTGTTCGCTGGCAGATGAACCAAGGCTGAATTATCCCGTTTAAAGTCAGTGCCATGCAGCTGTGCATGTTAGGCAGGAGTTACTGCAAGCAAGAGTGAGCTCAGAGGAGCTGAAGCCAGAATTTCCTCCAGCAGGAGCTGCCAGCCTCATTCATCTGATGATTTATTTCCCCACACAGCAGCCAAACCTGAGCTCCCCACAGGGTTCTGGGGCTGCCCACGCTGCTGGTGTGCAGGGCAGCTTTCCAGGAAGCCAAATGCTGCTCTGAATTCATAGAAAACAGAGCAGCACCAGACTTCATCTTCCTCTGGCAGAAGGAGGGCTCTGAACCTCCTGTTGTGCAACACACAGCGAACCTAGGGCTGCATTCTGGTGGTCCATGCAGGGAAACACCACCCCAGTGACACCCACGTTGCTCTGCTGTGGAAATGCAGCTCCAGGGGAGCGAGCATCTGAGGGACGAGAAGTGCTGGCAAAGTAACAGCAGAGTAATTCAGATCAGCAAATTTTGCTCCTCACACCAGCGTTTTGTCATGATTAAATCTGGATTTTCACATATAATTCTGATGAATGATTCCACTGGGAATTCATCTCACCCCCAAGTCTATTTTCTCTGTGTCCTGTATCCCTCGGGGTGGCCCTGGGACATGAGGGATACTGGGACTAAATAACTTCCCATGGTTGACAGCTCTGGGAAGCACATTTGTGTGAGCTGCAGCACATCTGACTGCTTTCAAAAACCCAAGTTCCCGTGAAGCAAGATCCCTCCCAAAACGGTGCCAGGAGATTTACATCATCTCTTGGTGTAAGGAAGAAGCTGCCAACCCCAAACAGAAGTGATACAGAAGCCTGGATGCCAAGTGAAGGCATCAAAGGAATCATGTTTATTTTTAAGAGTGAAATGGAGGCCCTTTTGCAGTTGCTTTCCAAGTTTTTGAGAGGTTATGAAGCGAACTGTCAAGGCTTGGAATTTTCTGTTTTCAAGCAAATAAACAAGACAGCCACCTGCTCACCTGCCTTTGGGAGAAGGGACCACAGAGTGACACTTAACATTACCGTGTCTTAAGGAAAGCTCAGACCACTGCTGTTAATATTAAATCTCTAAGGCTTGGTCCAGGGTGGACTGGTGAGATCCACAAGGATACACCAGGCATCGTCAGCATGCAGTAAGGATGTGAAATGTAACCACGCACTCCAAGAAACCCAAACAGAATGACATTCCTGTGTAGTAAGTGCATCACCACACTCACCACAAGAATGGAATGCCTAAAAGTCATTACATTTCACAAGGATGCTGTTGGGAGAAGAATCCTTAAAAACTCCATGTCACAACAAAGAAAATTAGGGAAAGGCTTCCTGCTTGACTCTGTGGCTCTGAACATTGAGAACCTGCTCGACTGACTCTTTCAGGAAGAATTTCTTCACTGAATGGGCTGTTAAACACTGGAAGGGACTGCCCAGGGAGGTGGTGGAATGACCATCCCTGGAGGTGTCCAAGGCTGGACATGGCAGTCAGTGCTCTGGGCTGGGTGACAAGGTGGTGATCACAGGTTGGGTTTGATGATCTTAGAGGTCTTTTCCAACGTGAATGACTCTGGGATTCTGTGTGACACTGTCAATGCACCACTGCAGGAGCTGGCACAGAATTACAGAGTGATTTGGGTTGGAAGGGACCTTAAAGCTCACCTAGTCCCAACCCCCTGCAGGGACACTTTCCAGCACTGCCAGCACTCAAAGATTCCAAAGAGGGAAATGAATCACAAAGAGAGAGCAATGCCGGAGTTTGCAGTAGAAGAAACACATGATGGTAGTGCTTGGTAGGCAGAGATTCTCAAGCTAATACTTAAAACCATAAGAGGAATAAAAGCTTGAAGTGCAGACCGTGGAGAGGGGCCTGGAAACAGGGAAAAACTGGAAACAGCTCATCAGAATCACAGCAAGATGAGCAGAAATCAGAGGTTTGCACAGAAGCTTTGGAAAAACCACTCTAGGGATTGTTCCCAAGGGAAATTACAAAGGATGTTGCCATCTCTGAGAAGCAAAAAATACATTTGAAATACTCTAACAACAGACTGAAAGCCAGAGTAAAAGCAAACATTTCACAACCAGCCATTCAAGCACATCACAGCCAGAAGAAAAATGTCTTTCTCTGCTTAACACAGCCAGCACCAACCAGGTAAAGCAGTCCCAGAGCCCACCAGTGGCCTGGCCAATGCCTCCAGTGCAGCCTCAGCTGTAGAGCAGGAGCTGAGCCAGAGCACAAACACCTCCAGAACCACCTGCTCGTGCACAGCCACAACCTCAGCTTATGATCAGAAAGCTGCTCCATCTCCTCACTGCTCCCTGCACTGGTCAGTCTCACAGACACCCCACAGATGAAATCACCCTCTCAAAGTCCCCAGCAGCCCAATGCTAAACATTGTGAACAGAGATTTCTGTGACAGAGATTCCCACAGCAGCATCAGCTTCACTGCTTTCACCAAGAGATCCAGGAAACAGCAAAAGAAACCACACAACATGAAAGCCACAGAGCTGACAGAATACACAATCTTTTTAAACTCCAGTTCTTCCCTGAGCCATAACCTGCTTGGAGCTGTTGCTCCTCCTAAACCTCCCACAGCTGCTGCTGCTGCTGCCTCCCTGAATGGAAGCCTCCAAGAAACAAGGAGGGGCTGGGAGAGCAGAGGGGCAGGAGGAAGTTTTGAGACAGCATGAGGGTGTTTCTTTGGGCACAACACAAATGAGGGTGCAGGAATCCCCGGAGCACGTGAGATATGAGCAAAACACTGACCTGTGAGGCAGCAGAGCACAGCACAGGCCCACAGTCGATGCAGCAGTGGACTCTGAACACAGGTCTGATTAAAGTTTAACTTCAGGGACTCCTGTGGCTCCAGGATTCCCTCCGCCACCTCTGCCCTAGCAAAGGAAAACAAAAACTGTTTAAAATACAATCATTTATTGTGCTGGAAGGTGTTTATTAAGATCACGAGGAGGTATGGCAGAGGTTAAAGAGGAGCTCTGGCTGCAGAGAGACCACAGCAGGGGTGTCTGGGCCAGCTCTCACCCTGAGTGATACTTTCAGTTGGCTCTGCTTACAGTTCCTTGTGAAAGGGCTGCAGTGTTGTAAAACACATCCCAGCAGCCTGAGTCAACAGCTCCTCACTCAGCAGACACAGGGTAAATAAATGTGTCTGAGAGCAGCCATCAGGGTACCCAGGGAGCACAACGAACAGGCAGAGAATCAGATTTCCCTCTCTTGCCAGAGCCCCACGGTCTGAGCACAGAGCAAGCCAGGACACCAGGTTTCACCCAGAACAGAGCCAGGGGTTTGCTGGCTCCTGTGGCCTGCAGGACACACAGAACTCATGGTTGTGAAGACAGGCTGTGGCAGAGGCTGCTGAGGGTGTGCTGTGGCACATTCCATACTCCCCACAGGCACAAATACCCCCACAGGCCCTCTGGGCAGCACAGTGCAGCCAGGGCCAGCACGCTCACAGCAGCCACAGAAATAAATGACTTAAATAAAATTAAATAGACTAAATAAAAACACAGCCACCAAGGTGCTTCCTCAGGGAGGGGCAGCTCAGTGTCACCAATGGGGCTGTTGGGGACACTGACACTGGACCTGGCTCTCCCCGCCCGTGCAGAGCTGGGGAGATGCTGTGCCAGCCAGCCCTGCACGGAGCACAGACCATCCCACCTCCTGCCAACAGCCTGGCACAGGCCTGCTCCATCGCCCTGCAAGCCCTGGGGTGTTCTAAGGAGCAGCAGCAGTTCTCCCACAAGCAAGGACTGCTGATCTGGCAAAGCTCACGGAGCATCTCCAGGTGCAGCACAGCACATGGAGCAGAGACAAGAGGCCACGCTGGCATCTCTGTGCTCTGTCCTTGCCCACAACAAAAGCAGCACGAGGGACAAAAGAGGTGTCGTGGGGTGCGTGAGTCACAGCACACAGCACAGGAGCTGTAGGGATGCAGGTGTGGAGCAGGAGCAGGGAAAGCTTGGAGCACGGCCAGGGAAAGGACCAGAAGCAGCTGGGTACTGACCTCTCGAAGATCTCTTGTTCTGCATGCTGGGGACAAGGAGAGAAAGAGTCATCACAGCTGAAATCCCCACAGATGACACCCCAAACACAGCAAACCTGGGACCCAGGGAGCAGCGTTCCCCTTCCTGACCCAGAGAAGCCACCCCTCACCCCCACACCAGCCCTGGGGAGCAGCAGGAGCATCCAACATGCATTTTCTTCAGCTGCAGCACTTCCCACTTCCCGACTCAGAAAACGAGTGGGAATGGCTGAAGGCAATACACTGCATGTGCGGCTGGGGCACTGTCTGCTGTCCCCACCCTGCTAGGGCAGGCTGCAGGAACAGCCCGTGCTCCCAGCAAACAACCCCAGGGCTTTCAGCACAGGGGGGAGGCTGCAGAGGGACAAAGCCAAGAGTCAGGTGACCTCATGGTCAGTCCCACTTGTTTCTGTACCTGCTGGGCATGAGGCACTCTCAAGGTACAGCAAAGTGATAAGAAAATACCTGATCCCTGCTCAAATCCAAGCAGGGCACTTTGCATGCCTTCAGCTTTCCTGTGGCATGGCACGTGTTGATTCCAGACAGGCACAAGTACCAACACCAACAATCCAAGGTGGAGAACACGTGAACCCCTAATTCCCCTCCAAAAGGAGAAACTGAGGGTGGGGCTGTTCTCTGCCACAGGCAGCTGATGGATCCTGCTCTCCAACCTCTCCTCTTTATGGTGCAGCTACAGCCCAGCACATGGAGGTGCGGGGGCAGGACAGGAACTGCCTTTCCCACCAAAGGAACTGCCCCTGCCATCTGCCCTCTTTCCATGAGATGGGGTCTGTTTTCCAAGCCAAGCTGCTTGGAAAACATCACAAAGTTACACGTGGGAAGCAGAGGCTGAGCGTGCTGGTGGCAAGGCAGAGGTCCTGCTCACATCTAAAATGAGAGGAATCACTTAGGTGAACCCAGATGATTCAAAAACCAGAGAAGGAACTGAGCAAGGGGAAGCACAGGCTGCTTTGCACAACAAATATCCCTGTCAGGACTAAGCCAGGCAACGCAGGGGACTTTCCAGAAGAGCTGCAGGTGCTCTTAATTGTGATTAATTTTGATTAAAACTGCACACAATATTAGAAAATGGGAGTCACAACTAACTGTTGTAAGAGCAGCTTTCAACCCAGAGCTGTCCTGGCTGTCCAGCCTAAGGGCAGCTACAAACCCAGAGCTTGGAGACCCGAGCCTTAGTGGTTCTGGACCTCACTGCAGGCAAGAGCAGGATTGGGCAGAGCAGATGCTCTAGGAACCACCAGGAAACCACAGGGGCTTACTAGGACCAGGTCAAGGAGGTTCCTTGAGCCAGACCTGCAAATGTATGTCCTGTCCACCTCTGCCTCCCTGCTGCCGGCACAGCAGCTGCTGAACACTGCATGTGAGTCCCAGAACAAAGAGTCCAGGTCAGCTCTGGGCTGCCTGACCGGTCCCTCAGCACACAGAGCAGTACTCACCAGCAGGCCCTGGTCATCCAGGTTGGTGATCATGTCCACCAGGTAGGTGCGGAGGGCACCCAGCTTGTGCAGAGCCTCTGTCCAGTGCACCTGCTGGGTGAGGATGCTCTGGTGCGCCCGCTCCTCCTCGGCGTGCACCCTCTCCAGCAGCCGCTGCTCCTCGTTCTCACAGGCCTTCCCCACAAAGAGCAGCCTCTGGATCACCAGCTCCCGCGCCGCGCTGGCCGTGCTCTGCCTCGGCAAGGACACGGGAGGAGCATCAGCTCTGCCCAGCCCCAGAAAGAGCCCCAGCTGCTTCTGCCAGCTCTCCGTGGGCTCAGCCATTAGTGCTACTCTGTTAGCTGAGCCCAGGCCACAGCACCTGGCATGACACCAGTCCCAAACCTGCCCACTGCCTCCTCCGCCAGCCCCGGTACCTAAGTGACAACCTGTGAGGGACCAGAGTTCTGTGCCTCAGCAGATCTCCATAGATTCACTGTTGGTGAGAAACATCAGAACAGGCTGAGACAGCTGGTGGTGTTCTGCCCAAAGCAAAGACTCCAGGGAGAACTTAGAGCCCCTTCCAGTGCCTAAAGGGGCTCCAGGAGAGCTGGAGAGGGGCTTAGGACAAGAGCTTGAAGAGACAGGACAAGAGGGAATGACTTCCCACTGACAGAGGGCAGGCATAGATGGGATATTGGGAAGGAATTTTCCCTGGGAGGGTGATGAGGCCCTGGCAGAGGTTGTCCAGAGAAGCTGCGGCTGACTCTGGATCCCTGGAAGTGTCCAAGGCCAGGTTGGATGGAACTTGGAGCAACCCAGGATACTGTGGGAGGTATCCCTGCCCGCAGTAGAGGAACTAGGTGGAACTAGGTGGTCTTTGAGATTCCTTCCAACCCAAACCAGTCTGGTATTCTGTGATTCTATCACTGTCCTTTGTCCTCATCCTCAGTGACAGCAAGGATCAAATAAACCCAGGAATTCTGAGGCACTGATCCTAGTGGGATGTTTGATTGCTGTACACTCACACCATTGTCTGTGCACATTTTTCAGGCAAATGAAGCAGGAATTGCAGGCACACCCTGGCACTCCATTTCCACAGCTACATCCCGACCATCTCCCCTCGGAAGCTGAGCATCCCTGCCGGGAATGGCGAGCAGGGAGCAGGCGGGGCCAGCCCCAGGGACTCACCAGGACGCTCTGGTCCTTGGCAGGTAGCACCTCGTCCACGTGCCGGGCGATGGCCGCGCTCTGCAGCTGGAGCCGCTCGCACCGCTCCACGAGCTTGTTCTGGGACGCGGAGCAGCGGGATGATGGATGCGGGCCTGGACGGGGCCCCCAGCCCCCGGCAGCCCTCCCACACCCACACCTCCCCGGTCCCCCTGCACCACCCCACAGGGGACCCCTGAACAGCCCCACATCCCTCCAGGGCCCCACGCAGCCCCACACCTGCCAGGAGCCCCTCGCAGAGCCCCCATCCCCATCCTTGGGTGGGCCCACACGCCCCAGGGGCTCCCTCAGAGAGCCCAGCTCCCCATGGGAACCACCCGCACGGCCCCACACCCTGCCAGGGACGCCACACTCCATCCGGGACCTGCACACCGCGCCAGGGACCCCCACGGCCCCACACACGCCCAGGGACCCCACACTCCTGCGGGACCTCCACACTCCGCCAGGGACCCCTGTGGCCCCGTACCCTCACAGGGATCTCTGTGGCCCCACACCTCCACATGGACCCCCACACACCCCCAGGGACCCAAAACCCCCAG
>VWPU01013779.1:0-145445 GCA_013398955.1 Callaeas wilsoni
CGGGCACGGGGCGCGCACGGCAGTGGGAGCCCAGCGCCGCCGCGAGCCGCCGCCGCTCGGTCCACCCGCCCGGTCCGTGCCCGGGAGCCGCCGCCGCGGGAGCTGCCGCAGGAGCCGCCAGGTAACGGGCGGGGGTCCCCTCTCGGTGCCCGGCTGGGCGTGCAGCCTTTCCGCGGCCAGCGGTGCCGCTCCGGCTCGGCACCCACCGCCCTGCCGTTGCCCCGGGACGCTCGGGGATGCCGTGGGGGCACCCTGGGCAGCTCGCCTACCTCGCCGCTGCGCTGTTCCCTCGGGGGAGGGGAGGATGTGCGGGAGCGCCGTGACTCCCCTGGGCGCTAGGCGTGCAAGTTTGTGGGGCTGAGGAGCCAGCCAGCCCGCCCGCCAGTACCGCCGGCACGGGAGCTGGGGGAGGGCGCCCCGGCTGCCCGAGCCAGCTGAACTCGCCCCGCTGGTAACACCTCTCTGGAGTCGGGCCCCGGGAGCGTCTCCGGGAGGCTCAGAGCTTGCCCTCGGTATTTCTGTATTCTGTTGCCTCCGCCCCGACACCCCTCCCTCCGGGATCCCTCTTACCGTAAAGGCAAGCGGAGGAGCCGAGGGCGCCCGGAGGCTGTGCCCGGAGCGCCCTGCACTGCGTCTGTCGCGTGTTGGGGTGTGCCACCACCCCTGAAGTTCGCATGAGGAAGGTGGGACAGTTACTCGTGTTTTTTACTTCAGCCCGGGCTGGTAGGAATTTTCTCTTTCACACTTTGCTGATCTTCCATCCCGCTACCCTGGGTCAGTGCCCGCGCTTTAATAGAGATTTATAGCTGCAGCAACGTGTTAGTGAGGTACCACATGGGGGTTTTGTAAGCTGAACTGGGCACTTCAAGTTCTATCGTAACTTTTGTATTTAAAGGATATAGTGAGTGAGTAAATAGCATTTTCAGATGTGTTGTACTTGGGTGGTTTTCTGTGAAGTCTGTTTGATAATCATAATTTATTTTTTTTCTCTAGCACTTCTTTCAGCAATTAATAAGCTCGGCGCGATTACTGCTTGTATTTCTGTAATAAGAGCAAATTTGGACACAGTTAATAGGCTCTAGGCACATAATTCACTGACTAGCCAGTGGCTACCAAAGCTGGCTGGGCAGAAGTGTGCTGGAGATGGTTGTGTGCCTGGCAGGGTATATGCAAATTGTGACCATGGACTCGCCTTGGACTTTTGCTAGTGGGTAAAAAGTTGGAGTTGTTAAAGAGTTGCCTTAATTCAACAAGATGTATGTTTGATGGATTCTATTAGTAAAATGCTTATTTTGATACTCAGTGTTTTTGAAGGGGGCAGTAGTTGTTCCGTAACAAAAGTATAGAAACTGAGAGCAAATGGTAGGGATGTCATTCGGGGAAATAGGTACATTCTTTATTTTTTTCATAATTTGGGGGGAATCTTTCAAATTTGACTGTGTAGCATAATGTACAGATGCGCTTCTTTCTCATCCGCTTTCACTGAAGTATCTTTAGAGTATGTTAAAATGATTCGAATGTTTGACCCTCCTTGTAAGGCAGTTAATATTTCTATATTTGTTGTGGCCGAGGTACAGCTTTTGTTGGCCTAAGCTAAAATACCATGTGATACAGTTGCCACGAATTCAAGTGTAGCGGGGTGAGGAGAAAGGAAGAGCTTTAACTTCTCTGAGATGTCGCAGACTGCCAGCAAAATCCACACAAAATCTCCACCGTTTCTGAAAGGCGGACCTGTGGCACACATTGCTCAGCTCCCCGCGCTGTGCGTTTAACCCCGTGAGATTTGCAGGTGAACGGGGAGTTACTCCTTGGGAAAGGCACAGACGTCAGCCCGCGGGGAGCGGGGCCGCGGTGGGAGCCGGGGGTTCAGCGGCGCCCTGGGCAGCCGCGGCTCCCCGGGCCGGGGCCGGGGCCGGGGCTGGGGCGGCTCCAAGGGGAGGGCTCGGCTGGGTGATGCTGCTGTTTTCCACGAGAGGGCTTTCTCGCCGTGCCGTGTCAGCGGCGGAGCGCCGGCCGCCCCTCCGCCCGCTCCTCGATACGGAGGCGCAGAATGGGCTGGGGGGTGGTTTGCGCTCACAGGGTGTTTCAGATTTCCTTTGTAAATTATGGGGAAATCCCTTTATTACTGCTGAGGTGTAAGGATAAGACATCCTGGGAAGAACACCAGTCTTCAGTTTCCAGGCTCCCTTAAAACTCAGAACGACCCCAACAACTTAATTTCCCCACAGTGGAAACCGAGAAGAGGCTGAGTGTGTTTTTCACAAAAGACGAGAGGGGTTAGAGTGTTTGCATCCTCGTCGCAGAAGATGGCAACGAAGTACTCTGTCCTGGCGTGATCTCATTTTTGGCGGCTTTAACATGTATTATACTACTCAGGGTGGGGCTGGGCGAAAGGGAAGCAGGAATCATTGTGAGAGTAAGAAAATGCTGAGCTATCTGTAAGTCCTTTGCCAAGTTGTCTGTGTGTTAATTCAAATAATTTCACACGAACAGCGTTGCAGGTCTGTTTGAAAAGGCAGAAACTGTATCTGTAACTAGTAATAATATTGCAGTTCATAAAACATGAGAAACATCTGTTACTGTGACTTCAATTTGTTTCTCTCTCCTTGGAATAACCGAGTTGACAGTTCAGTCAGGTTTAATGTCCTGTGCTAAACCTTTGGTCGTGTGTCCCACGGCTAATTGTGACTCACAGAATCAATAAACCCAGCTCCTGCTTCGCTGCAGCGGCTCAGTGGGGGAGTGGGAAGGGCTTCAAATCACAACAGCAGACGGTGGGGGACAAATTTGGATTTCTGCAAAGCTAGGCCTATCATGTGCCCTTGCCACCTTCAGTGCAGCAGAGCTGGCTGGGGTCTCTCTATTAGGGCTGAGTGAGGGAGATGATCTGCACTGCTGTAGGGGCGGTATTTTCCCTCGTAGCACCTTTTGTCTTGCCTTAATCTATCCCAGGTTGAATACTATAGGCAGTTGAAGCAGAGCCATCTCATGCTTTGATGTGTGTTTATTGGCTTTATCGCCTCATTCCCTTGCCTTTTTTTTTTTTTTAAAAAATTTTAAGTTGGGTTGCTCTCTTCCCACCTCACCTCTCCAAACAAAAAGAAGTAGAGCAGAGGCAAAACCTGAATGAAGTGACTTTGTATTTTTGTGAATGTGTTTTCTTGCATTGCCCCCGCCTTGCTTGCTGCCTTCTGTAAGATCCTTTCATAATTAAAATATTATGACTGTGCTTATGGTAGCCCTTCACTTGTGGCAAGGATCCTAATTTGACGTCAATGAAAAAATAGTAGTTTCTGGCATAAGGGCAGATGACATTTCATCAGCTAGTGCATGCCCATTTTTTCTTTTAAACCACAGTGCTAAGACCATATGGACAGATAATGAGTTTAAGCTGATAAACAGCTTACAGATTTGCCCAACTAAAGGACTTTCTTCCTAGAAAACACATTTTCCTTTAAAATAAATAATGAAGTTCCTGTGTTTTTATTTAATTATCTTGAGTCCTGTCTGTTCTCACCAGGCTGCAGGAAAACAGGCACAACTGCTCTAGGGACAGAAGCTACTGGATTTATGGGGCTATAGGTCTTAGAGGAGAGGAAGGACTTGAAAACAAAAGTTCAGATGCTACAAAATTGAGGCCTAAGGGGCTTAAGGTATCTAAAAAAGCAGGTGGTGGTCCAAGTTGTATTTAAAGCGTTTGATGAGGTAGTGCATAGTTCTTGACATCTTGAAGATGAGTCATTGCACGAGGTGGTAGTGGGTCCGAGGTCTGTTTGGGACTTATAATTAAAACAGATGGATATCTATACTCCTTGCTAACCCTGTGAGGCTGCTGAGGCAGTCCTTGTCTGGGAATACTGTTGCAAGACAATCCCTACTTTTACTTCTTCAAGATTTTTTGACCAATTTCAGTACAATTTGTTTGTTTGTTTAATTTAAACTGACTTATCAATAAAATGGATCCATTTTCCTTGGTTTTTATGGGGGGAAAATACCCCACAAATAGTACAGTGAGAGTTGGAAAGTAACTTGTTTTGGGAAGGGGGGGTTTTTAGTTGTCACTTTAAAATAATGTCTCAAAACCAAGCAATGTATTTGCAAGAGGGGGCAAAGCCTGTGTATTTCTCCCTCAAGATGCATAGAAATGAGCTGTTTCAGATCTGAAAGTGCTTGTTCCCTTTTAAGCTGTTTCTTATGTGTTTTCCTTTTTTCTTTCTTTTTTTTTTTTTTTCTTGGAAATAATTATTAATTTAAATTGGAACTGTCAAGTGAAAGAAGAAAATAGTTGCACAGAAAAATCAGTACAGACAGCTCCATTCTTTCTCATGCTGCTTATTCCTTCTAAAACTTGAATATTTTTTGTTGTCCCTTCCCTTCATACCATCCGTTTCTCAGAACTGGGAAGCTGATTGGACTTTAATTGTATTTTGTATGAGGATATATTCCAGATGTCTAGAGCTTAGCTTTCTGATGGTCACTGCTGTCTCACTGGCAACTGATATGGCAGCCAGGTTGCATTTGGTCCTACCTTAGCTCATGACTGCACAGTTCAGCATTCCTCTTGTGTCCATTCCTTCCCCTACCCCTACATTTCTTATTTTCTTTTCACTCTTCTTTCAGTCTTCAGCTTCTGAACTGGTAAATGGGTCATCCCATCCCATCCCATCCCATAGTTTCAGGGAATTCGAGTGAATTCAGTGCCCACCAAACAGCTGATGGGTCTCCTCCTCACCCAACCTCTTGTTTTGGAGCATTTAACAGCTGCTTTGCTGTTTACCATTTCTGCATTGATAAAGATCTATTATGGGCTAATTTAGTCTAAATTGTCTGAGTCTGAAAGAAGTGGCTATAGGAAGGCAGTGCGTTGATCTTTTTCTGTTAACCACACCATCTGCTAAACCAGTTTGTCAGCATGTTTGTATTTATTTTTGCACAGATAAAATTTAAAGAAACAAACTATGATAAAGATGTTTTGCTCTTACAATGGGATTTGCTTCTGCACCTCTGCCACCTTCTATTCTCTACCAATGGGCTGTCCTTCCTTGGTCTTCCTCAGAGCTAGAGGCAAAGAGGCTCACCACCCTAGGGAGTTGTATATGTATGGGGTGTTTGGGGTCTGAATTGCCTCTGCAGGTGTCTTGATACAGGAAGCTCTGAGTGACCATGTGCCTAACGTGAATGCTTCTTTTCTGGTGGACTGATATGCAGCAAATATTGCATGACAATTGAGAGCAGTCATGTGGTGTCAATTTATCCCCAACAAATTAATTTCAAAGAAAACCATAACCAATATCTTGTCATCGTCCTCAGAGATGTTGGAAGTGGGGTTTTGACTGTCACAGGTTTTTAGTAAGGATCCTTCCTGACTCTATAGTCCTTCCAACAAGGACTCCAATGACTGATAAGTCTCTGGGGGTTCTTGTGTTTTGGCCTTTTTTTTTTCCCCATAAGAACCTTCCCTTTTCTATGTATTTACTGAATAAACTTGGTTTAAAATGGAAGCGTCCTGCTTCTTGAGAAATACACTAAAAATCGCTGTAGAAGAGTCAATTTTTAAACTCAAATGGAGTTCAGATTATTTAGACCAGTCTATCACTTCAGGCAGAAACAGAGGATTCTTTTGATGAAATAAATAGTGCTGAAACGGAATCTCATCCGCGTGGTTGATATTACTTGGCTATCAAAGGGCTGCATTATTATGTGAATTAGGGCCTAGGTCTGAGTTTGCTTAGTAGCTCAGCTTCTGATCGACCGTGTTTAGAACATCTCTATTCCTGCGTTTCTGTTGCCCTCATTTAGTTGGTGCATGGCCATGTCAGAGAAGGACTTTGTTGGGTCATCTCTGGTGCCTGGTGTGATCTGGAGTTTGCCCTGATTAGTCTTCTGGAAGCAGTGTAACCAGCACCATCTTTACTCCTGTTGCTGTGGTGTTACTGTCAGGAAAAACCCTTATAGTGATTCTTCATTCTGGGGAAGTGGGACTAAACCAAACTGCTAATGTGAAAAGCCATGTAGTATAGCAGAGATAATAACAGCTCTTATATTTTTTCAGGCTTCTCACTCGAGTTGTATACATCTTTAAATACATCTTATGCCATCCCAGATATCTGGAAAGCCCACAAGACAGATGAGTGGAATGGGGTATGGGACCGTGCGGTGCCTTGTTGACTGTGGGTCAGTGGCACGGCTTGGCAGGGGCTCAGGAGCTTAGAGGCCTTGGCTGCAGCTTGGGTTATGTATCTTGTGCATGATTACTGTACTGACTGTTTCTGCAGCTCTGTGCTGCTCCTAAGGCTCAACACTGAAATTGTAATGCTAGCAGCTTTCTTTTCATGGCCCAATGCCCAGTTTGAAAAAGGGTGATTTTGGTCATGTTGCTAGACATACGTATTTATGGCCCTGTTTCATCTGTTGAATTTAATCAGTTGGGGTATTTTTAACATTATTATGGAAACAGTTACTATATTTACTCCTTACAGAAAGCTCAGTGTACAACAGTCTATGAAGAGAGAATTCTACAGTAATAAATATTGCACTAAATTATGGTGTCTACACTTCTTCAGGAAAAATGGTCTAAATGAACTGACTGGCAGTTTGCCTGTTCCTGAGACATGGACCTCACAGGGCACTGAACTGGAACACTCTATGCTGGGAAAGCAATGATAGAGTTTGTTCTTGGCTCACTTGATGGCACATCTCATTTTCTTGGGGAATGAAAATTAACCAGATCTTCTTGTACAGAAGGAGCTTGTGCCTATACTGGACTGCTTTCTCCGACCTGCTGAGAACCCGTTTCCCATGGACATCTTTGGGACCAGTGGGCTCTTTCAGATGAAGTCCTCAAAACCTGTTGCTGGCATAAGTGAGATAGTGGGATTTCCACTGAATGGAAATTCAGAGGATTTTGGAACGGGAGTCACTGTCACTGTTGTTGATGTGCTTATTTCTGTAGTTGTTTGAAACCAGAATGTGTTTTAATGTCAGTCTTGCTGATAAAAATTGATGGAGCTTGATGGTGATAATAATGTGGTGAGTACGCCATGAACATGCATGAGAAATAATGGCAAATAAATTATTGAATGTCTCAGAATGTTATTGAGAGAGGCGAACTTTGGATATTATGTATTTTTGAACTGCTGACTGCCCTTTGTTCCTGTTAATGTCAGAGGGGATTCTCAGAACTGCTTAGGATGAGGTGCTTATTTTGTGTTGATCAACAAAACTTTTCCTTCCAATGGGAATATGACGTGTAACAGGGATCTTCTAGAGTTACACGAAGCTGTTTTTCAGGATAAGATACAGGAAAAACTCAGAGATAATTCAGGAAGTGCTTGAGGCACAACGCTGGAAGCACCAAAAGATCTCTTTGCTTTGGCAGCCTGAGAACTGGCAATGTAATAGTACCTTGCTGATGTGACAAATCACTCTGCGTTCATAGGATTGAAAAAACCTGCAAAACTGATAAGGATTTCAGCTTATAGTGATGCTTTGTTAATTAAGAACTGTTTTTCTTCTTTTAAATGTTAAGGGAAACATCAGACAGGAACAGCATTCTGATGCGATTAAGAAAGAAAAAACAGAAAAGACACAAAACAAAAAGAAAAAACCTACTTAATCCAGCCAGTCTCTGGGAAACCTTATTCTATCTCCTCACTGTGCTGAAAGGAGCAGAAGGTTTCAGGCTTCACATTTCCAGTGTTCATATTTTGATACTGTAGTGGGGAAGGCTTGGCAGGAGAAGAGTTGGAGTTAGTTTAAAAGCATTAATTTTCTTTGTTAATGCTGCTGTAGATAGTTCCTAAGTTTCAGTCTGTAGTGGATTTCTTACAGTATTTCTGTAATGTGATGCTCTTTGGGAAGTGCTTTGAAGCGCTGCACTAGCCTTGGGGAGCAGAGGGCATTGGGAGGGGGGTTGGACTCTCACTTCCAAGTGCTATCACTGATTTTACTGCTGAGAACTGAGGTGGGCGAATGCCAGCATCCCTAACATCAGCCTGCTGTAGACACTCCTTATCTCTGGGAAAGTTGCGTTGCGTTTTGAGCATCTGTTTCACCAGCTGTGAAAATGAAGACAGTACCCTCAGCATGTGGGCATGATGAACATTCTTGTTAGCTAATCTTGCTAAAGTGCATTGGAACTGTGAAGCGTTGTGGGTTGTTGTTTGAAAGTGTGAACGTTTAAAATGGTGTAAGCCATGAGCTAGCATCTTTGTTAGGGAAGAGAAGTATCACCTGGGAGACCTTTGGCAACAGGCACAAAGAGTTTGTGGGAAAGAGGAGAAATTTGCCTATAATGGAGAGACTTGAGTGAGAATTATGCCTCATTCTAACCCTTTATACAAAATCTAAATGGATTTCCTTGGAGGTTTGTAAAGCATCTGTCCAGGGCTGGATTTTCCCCTAATACCAGTTGCATTTCCTTTTGCTGTTTTTCCAGCCCCCCCATCTCCACACACTTGCTTTTTATGATCAAAGCTCCATTCTTTAAAGATATGCCAATGCCTTGAAATAATGCTCAGGAGATCCCCTATGGACAACCGTTCTGATTAGACACTGAAGAATTCTTTAATTTTCTTCATACTTATTAATGTTAGGAACATTGTGCTGATAAAAGGTGTGGCTTTTTTTCCCGTTGCTGTTACCACTTTTTCTTTGGCTCCCCGCCTCCCCAGACACTGCACTTATTCTTTAAGCTTTCACGTTGTCTTGTCTTATATAAACTTGGTTCCTTGGTTCTTGCTTTCAATTCATTCTTTTATCTTCTACAGCGCTCAATGAATGCTTAAAAATAATAAATATTAATAATAGGGCTCTTTGAACCAGCAGGTTCTCTGCAGCTTAAACTCACCTTTTCCTGCTGCTTATCCCCTATTAGAAGTTGCTATAATCTGCAGATTGTAGCTGTAATAAGTTCTGAAGCAGTGGCTGGGTTTGTGACAAGCGTAGGATTATAGCTCCAGGTGGGGAAGTGGCAGCAGGAACAGAGAACCTCAAAGGCACAAATATGTTGTTCCAGTTGAAATATTCTTAGCAATAAAGGAAGAGGAGCCAACAAAATTTACTGTGGGAATAGAGCTATTTATCTAGGTTTCCATGGAGTGTCAGTGACCTATATAGGGTAATCCTGTACTGCACATAAAAATTGCTGTGTTTAGAAGTAGAGAAACATTTTTTCTGGAGAACACAGTTTAAGAAGACTCTACTTTTGGAGATTCTTTCAAGCCATTTCACAGGAAGCGCCTTAAATCAGCAAGACAAACTATGACATACGTCTGTGGTATTACTGTGTTTTCTTTGAATTCCTTGTGGAGACAGGTTTACCTCTCCTTAGAGCTACAGAAGAAAAAGATGCTGTCTACTCCTGTGTGTAAAATTGACCACATAATGTACAGCCCAGGCTCCAAAGCTTTTGCCACACACACACATGCTCTTTTGGACATCAGTAACATTTTTACTGTCCCAGACCAAGGAATGAATAATGTAAACATGAATGGAGAGTGTGAGGTTTTCCCACCATACCTCCTCTCCTCTGTTTAACAATACAAACTACTGGAGAAGGAGAAAAAGACAGAATCCTGAGCTGTCAGGGCAAATTTTATGAAACCTTATTTGTTTATTCTACACCGTGTTGCAGTGGCCCTACTTAGGGGAGACGAGCTGTTCCTAAGCAGAGCCTCTGTTGGGTGGGTTGCTTCCAGGCTTATGTCTTCAGCAGAAACCACTCTGGTTACTGCTTGAGGCTACGACTGGCTAGGAATCTTCAAGGAAACTATCTGCCTGCAGAAAATGCTGATTTATTGAAACCATTACTGCTTTGTGGGAAAGGCTTGGTCTCCACTCGGTTCTCCTTGGGTGAATTTCTTGCATATAGGATAGAATTTCTTAGTCAAAACAGATAGGAGCCAAGTGGTTTGGGTATTTCACCTATGCTGTCACAAATCCAAACCAGGGTCCTGAAAGCAGGTTTCCTGCATGCCAGAAATTCCTGTCCTAACCACAGAACTGCTGTTCTAGAGCACATGGAAGGATTCCAAGGTGTATTCCAAACTTTCATTCCCATGTGAAATAAAAATATTTCAAGTCTCAAAAAGTGTGATTCCCTGCAAGAACTGAGCTCCCATCCAGGTGTCCTTGTGTCTTCTTCAGTGGTCTTACTGTCTTTCCTCACTGGTTCTGCAGGTTTATGTCTCCCCTGGATATGCTCTTCATGGAGTGGAGTAAAGAATCTCTGAAGACCTTGGCAAAGCAATCAGCTTGTCAGTGACAGGAGGAGAAAGACTGACCCTGAAGCACTGCTGGTGTATTTTGTCAGGGTCAAGGCTGTACAAGGCTATACAGCTCCTAGACCACTGTTTCCTCTGAGGAATATTATTAGACAATCACCTTAAGCAGCCAAGGAAAATATAGCTGAACACTGCTGATATGTTTGTGCCTGGGCCATTGTTGTTGGGCAGGGCAGGAAAAATAATGCTTAGGGCAAGAGAGGAGCTGCTTGGAACAGGATGAAACACTCTTGTGCTGGTTTGATTGCAGCGAGCTCAGCAAAGGCAAGACTAGCACATGGTTTCTGTAATAGGCCTCTTTCTGCCAATTCCTTCTTTCCTTGTATTTTATGGAGAGGAGAAGAAAGACCTTTCTTAATTCTCCTTGGAGAGTAAGGAGATAACAAGAAGAAAGTCAAGAGGGGATCTCAGCTAAGCTGGGTGTGTGCTTAGAGAGGGCGTTTGTTCTCTGTGGTTGTGCTCTGCACCACCAAAGACCCTGAATCTGGTTATTCCAGTGCAGCTCAGCTCCCCGATGTGCTCTGTGCTGCTTGGCTGCCAAGGGGACCTTTCAGGGGATCCCTCTGTTATAAAAGATGGGATTGCAAAATTGAGGTGCATACTCCAGTTCTGATTATATGGGAATGCCACTCTACCTTTATGTTGTATTTTGGTCTAGCCGTTTTTAGAAAAGGGGGGAAAAAGAAGACTGAGAGTTGAAGCTTCATCACTGCACAAAGAAAAAACACTCAAAGGCAAAAAATTCCAAGCCCTTGCTGTGTATTTGAGGTTTAAATAATGGGAATTTTCTGTTTCAGAGAAGCCAAATTCATACTCAGATAGCCTCCACTAACCTCTTTTAAGAAGACTTGTGTTCATGTTGTGGTAGATGAGGAGTCTGAGCTTGCCCTTTTGGTTTCACCCCTCCTTTTCCTTCAAGTTAAATTAGGAGGCATAAGGTGTGTTTACAGCACACAGAAGCAGCAGAGGAAGGCCTGACCTAGTGGAAATCAGAACCAGGATTACCATACAGCTTTTTTGGATGCAGCATAGCATTTGGATCCACAACAGTCAGCTCTGGAAATCATATAATGTCAAAGCAGTGCTGGATGTGAGACGAGCTCCACTGTGTCTGTCTGTCTGCAGAGATGCAGACCCCAGATATAGAGTATTTAAAAGAACGAATAAAAACACCATAAGCCTTGCTTTTACGGGGTTGTTTTTTGGTAATAAACAAGCAATACTTACCTGAAAATATAAGATGACAATAATATCTTAATATGTTTTCACAAAAAATTGATTTAAGAAAATATTTCTCTTAAATTAATCAAGTCTAAGACCTCTATGACTGAAATGACAGCACATTTCTAGTCTTGCTTATGGTTACAGTCATCAAAGGAACTTTTAAAGGAACCTCTAGGAGGCTGATTGCTAAGGTTCCATAGATTCCCAGGAAGATAAAGGTAAGCTGCTACCTTTCTTCAGAGCCTTCATCTGTGGTCTCAATGATACCTGTAATTTGGGAGTTACATGAGGCCTTTTTAAGGACTGCATCTTTTGCCCTAAAAAGTCAGTTTGCATCTTCTAATCACAGAATGACCTGACTGCTTTGCATCCATTTCATGTCTAAATTCTGCCCATTTTTTAAGTATATCTAAATTATTGGGAAAAGCAAGCTATTGATGTAAGACTTCACTCTTTTCTTCTGAATCAGGGATGGTGAATTGAAAAAAAAAAATAGGTTAGTCTGAAAATAGTTCCAGCAAGCTGAGATCTTAGATGTATGATTGAGCTGCACTGTAAATTTGTCCTGTTGAAATAAAGTCAGGCTGTGCTAGGATAGTGTTGCAAAGGGTTTGCCTTGACACAAAGCAGGGCTGCATGCTCCAGCTGTTCCCTGAGACTGGCTTGCAAAATCTTTTCTGTGGCTGGAGCTGTATTCTTGTGGGCTTCGATATCACCATCTAGGACTTGTCATTCAAAGCTGAAGGAGCCCAGGAGAAGCCAATGTAGTGGATCTGTTTCCCTTAACATCCTGCAAGATTACACCTGTAGACTCTCCTTTAACAGGAAGGTACAATCTTCAGCTGTAATCCTTGATTCTTTATGGAGTGCAATAGTATAGAGTGGGACTAAACACTGATTTTTTTAAAATGGAATATGATTAAATGTATGACTTCCTGAGTCTGGCTGTCTTGTAACTTTGTAGGTAACCCTCTATGGACAAGATTTGTTTCTTCCTTTCCCATTTCTGTTCTACTGTCCCTGAGCTTTTTCTCTTGTGATGAATTCGGCCTACGTAAAGCAAGGATTTGTCCAGATACACTATTGTCTAGCAAGGAGGTGGTGAAACAGATGCAGCTGTTGGAACTGGTGATAAGGTAATTTTCTCACCCTTCCAATAAGTGCAAATGAGTTTGAAAGAGGGTTTGCAGTGCTGGTAGCATTTGCTGTTGTGTGTACACCCCAAGATAGAAATCGGAGATATCTATCATAATGAAACAGTGCACAGTGCCTGAATGAACAGACTGGGCAGGCATCTGAGCTATCCCTGGACTGGCCCACCAGCATGAGTCAGTTGCTCAGAATTTTTCTGGCAGATACAGCCTCTCTGCTTCATGTCACAGTAATTATCTACCACTTGTTTATTGCGTGTCTGTGTGGTCCACATTATCTGAACATCTCACGGTTGCAAATGGATTGTATCTTTGTAGCACCTTTCTGAGGCAGAGAATTCCCGTTTTACTCATGTAGGTGAAATCTAAATGACTTGCTGAGGGTGTCATGGGAAACTTGTAACACACTAGAAAATAAGAGAATAGCACCTATCCAAATTTTGCTCCTAGAAAAGATACCTCGGGTTTAAAAAATGGAGAAGGAGTATTTCCTGTATCATAAGAAGGTTTTTCCCAGCTAAATAAATGACTTGCTTTGCTGCAGTCTTGGAGCCAAATGTCCCAAGTAACTCGATGATATGTTGCTAAGGCCTTTTCTTCTTTTGACTGTGTTAATTGTGCATTTACTAAATTTGGATAGAACACCTTTTTCTCTGTAAATCAAACTCTATTTGTGAGCTGTTTGGAGCGTTTTGCAGAGGGATGTTGGGGGCAAGGCTTGGTTGGTTGTTTTTTTCTCATAGAAAATAAAGATCTTCTGAAGTTTTGGAAGGACTGGGTTTGGGGGTAGGGAAAATAGTCAATATATTCAATATCAGCCAAAATAGTCAGTATTTCATGGTTTGGGATATGCATTAGCGTGCGGGAGGCTACAGGTGGTGGCCCTGAGATCTGACCCTGTTTTTCCACATAGTACTGCAGTGCATTCACTGCTACTCTTTCTGTCTTTTGAATGTCAACTTCTTACTGGTTAAATTTCCTTAGATGTGTGCACAGGTTCATAACAAGCATTTTCCTTTGAACAGACTGGTTTTTTTTCAGACTGTTTTCCCCCAAAAGTAGTGTTTGGGAAGAGCATATTATCAGGCCTAATAGCCCTTAACAAGCTAACGACTCCTTGAGTCTTAGCCTTTAGTGGTATGTGAGGAGCAATGTGGTCCTGTAGCATTTGCCTACTTTCACTGCAACAAACCTAATTAAAGCCACAAAGCGAGATGGCCTCTTTCTCTGCCCTGAGGCACTCCCGGGTGCTTCCTTGAGAAAGCAATTTGCTTTGGAGTTATTAAAACAGCACATGCTGTAAAAAAAAAAAAAAAAAAAAAAAAACTTCCCAGGCACAGGTGTGGAGCTGCTGAGTATTAATGCCAATTGTACAGTTCAAAATCACAGCTTTGTTCTCGAGATTGTAATAGTGTTAAAAAATTCAGCCTTGATCTTGATGAGAGCTCAACTCCCTGAGCTTGTGTGGAATCAGGGTCAAGATTTTTAATTTGTTCGTTCTTCAGAGATGCTGAGCACCTTCCGTGGCAGCTGAAATTAGTGGGAACTGTGTGTGCTCAGCATTTTGGAGGGAAAACAGCGTGTGCATGTGTTGTGAGCTGTGATGTACAGAAGCCAGGATCTCTAGGGGTTTGCAGTATCTAATAAGATGCCCTCTATAGTTGTTTTTTAATTAGGCCCCAGACACCTTACATGGCTTGTGTTAACTTCAGGACTCTGCTTTTCTCGAGCATATTTGAGACTTCTAGCCTGGCAACTCCTTGGAGCTTTCTATTAAGGTATTAAGGGGAGGAAAACCAGTTGGTTGCCTCAAGCTGAGGAGGAAATGCTAGACTTGAAGGATTATCTCAGTGCAATGAATTTTAAAGACTTTTTGCTATACATTTGTGGAAACCTATCAAAATGCTAATGGTTCTGCTGTCTTTTTTAACCCTTTCAACATATGGAGCTGATCAAGGGGAAGTGAGAATGATGCTATTCAAATGTAAAAGGACAGTTCAGTCAGAAATTAAGTTTTAGGTAGATTTTCATCTGTTAGCCACTTCTCCCAGTGATAAGGAAGACTGATGCACCTATCATTTGGACAGACCAATTCTGTATGAACAGTTGAGCCCATCTGTGTGGTGTAGTGTAGGCCAGGTACTTCCTGCAACCATCATCCTATAGGAAAGGCTAGCACAGGGCTGAAGAGCTCCCATTGGTGCCGTTCCCCCATCCCCCTCCCCCCCCAAAAAAGGTGAAGTTGGAACCAGGTTGCTGTGGTTGGATGATTCCTGCAGCCCCTTCTTGGAGTGATTCAGGTAGCAGTGTAAAGTCTTGGTGCTTCCCCACCCACCTTATGGGACATGCACCCTGCCCACAGTGTCAGGGATGCCTCTGTTGTGGGGGAGGTCTGTCCCTGCCAGAGCAACTCATCCAGTCATGTGCATACCTGAGGGCCCTGGGATGGGATGGACCATCCTCCCTGCACAGGTTGAACACAAGTGTCCTACAGTAGCACAGGATACCAGTGTTTCACCAAGGAGACTCTGATTCTCCTGGGTGCCTAGCCTCACCGTCCTAAGCAAGGGAAAACATGGGCTCCGTGTGGGGAAACAGGTCAGAGCGCTGGGAATGTTTTCTCCATGGCTGCTGTGAGCTGGGCAGCAAGGCTTGTCTAAGATACTGGGCAGCTACGGTGTTTGCAGTAGTGCTGCGCTGCTGTGGCTGCTCTGCTGTTGCTGCCTGAAGTGGCTGGGCTCGTTAAGTCTGTGCAGGAGGCAACCAGGCATATTCCTCTGGGGATACTATCTCTATCTGTGAGGAACTGCTGTTCCATTTATTTAGGTTTTTGGCTGAAGTTTTTGACGTGTTAGGAATATCTCATTCAACTCTACAGAGATTCTGTTAATGTTCTGCTTTGGAACCAGGTAAATACTTGGATAGCCAATGACATAAATAACTGAAATTGTGTATTATTAGACCCATGAGACTCAGTCTTTCCTTTAGCTGTCTCTGAAATATGTTAGAGCAATAGGTCTGTCTGTGCTTATCTTTTTAATCAGGACTAGCCAGGCAATTGAAGCCCTCAGGAGAGCCCGAATCACTGAGCTGCAGGGCTTTCTTGGCCATTAAGCTTATGGCTTTCAGGTTTCAGTGAACCTGTAATGTTATTTATTTATTATTTTAAAGGCATATTTACTGTTAAATATGAGCTCCCAGCTTATTTCAAATCTTCAAAGCATCAGTCTTTTCCAATTTGCAGCTGAAGTATTTGGTTGCCAACATGTATCACCTGGGGCCAGGAGCAAGGGCAGGCAGTATGGAAAGGATTGCTGCAGGGGTTTGTTTGGGGTTGGGACTAAGGAAACACTGGATGGAGCAAAGTAAAGAGACTGCATAGCACTGAGACACTGGAATAGGCTTTTCCTTTCTCATTTGACATGAGTATGTTGAGGCGTTGCATAGCTTGGGGCATCCTGAGGTAGATTGGATAGGACACTGGGGAAGTCAGCTTCAGGGAAAACTTTTAGCATGGATTGTTCTAAATAATATGAAGATATGGCTGGTGCATAGTGCACTAAGCATTGTGTTGACCACGGTTTCCTGTTTGGCTTTCAGCAAATTTATTCCTGTAAGTCAGTGTGTGTGTGAGAAGAAATAGCTATTCACTCCATCCCCTTGTATTTTGTCCCATCATAGAGTTACAATTCGCTTGCCAATCTCATGTCTATTTAAAGACTGTTTTCAGTGGACACGTCTCTCTCTAATGCTTATATTTCTCAATGGGTGGCTTTATTAATTGCAAACAATATTTTTTTTGATGAGAAAGGATTCCCCCTGAAATTTTTCTGATCACTGGGAAAAAAAATCTCTACGTTTTTCCAATTCTTATTTCTCACAAAAAGTGCTTTTTGCTTAATCTTGAAAATTTAAGGTTGCATGAATAAACAGGTGGCTCTTAATATGTCCACAGTTTTGCAGACATGAGTTTTAAACTGTGCAACTTCATTGCATTTTTTGTTTGGGTTTTTGTGTGTGCAAAGAGAAGGGAGCTTAAGCTGCATTTTTCCATGCTAGAAGATGAAGGTATTGGCAGTGGGAAAAGTAGGATTTACAGTGGAGTGTAAGGAGTATAAGTACATGACATGTCAACATCACTTCTCTGATTAAGTATGCAGGTAATCTCTGCAGATTAAATGCTAAGCACAAATGCAAAACAAAATCCTCTACTATGTCTGAAGAAATGTGCCGTGTAGAGTCAAGATTTTTGGATGAGCCTGTGAAGCAGGTTGCTGGGCTGGCCAAAGGGGTAGTGGGATATGCAGGCATGGTCTGTAAAGGGTATTTATTGGAAGGGAATGGGACACCTTCTTTGATAGATGACTTCCGCCTTTTGTTTTTTTTTTACATGACTGCATAGTTTTAAAACTGTAATTCTCCTTTCTTTTGACTGCATGAGGAAAGAAGGGGTGCAGAAGTGCTGGTTAACAGCAATCACAGTCTACATCTTGCAAGTTGCCATCTTGCAGAAGTTGGCTGTGGATTCTCTGCATGTACTAGTCTATGTTTCTGAAGTGAGAAGAGTTGTACGAGATACAGGCAAAGTTCCCTATTGGCTCATACTGGACGTATCTGTGCTCTCCTCTCAGAGAAATGGAGGTTTAAAACATTGGAGTTGTTGTGCTCTGAAAGATTTCAATCTTCAGTGGAGCAGTAATTATTTCCGCCAAGAATCTTTGTGTTTCCAGATTCCCAAGACTGAAGATACCTTAGTCCAGGACGTGTAGCAGCATGATGGGTAGAACACCTTCTGGGAAACAGAAAGTTCTCAGTTCAAATACTGGCTTGAACTTTAGGCAAAAAGTCTATATGAACCAGTCTGCAGTATTCCAGAAGTCAGGCACTCAGTCAAATTACTTGTTGGATGAGCTGTGGTTGTTGTCCATGTGTGTGGTCTTAGCCCATGGCAAATGAAAGGTAATGCAGTTTAACTAAGCTCTATTACTGCTAAATTAAATTACCTCGCATCATCTGCAGGGGACGAGCATGCACAGGGAGAGCTACCACAGCTCAGCCGGTGCTCAGCCTATTCTTACTGTTACTGCACCACAACTTTATTGGGACCTCCACTTGAGAGTCCCAGCAAGCAAGCAAGAGGTAATAGCCAACGGCAAGGAGAAGGAAATACAGTTGTGCCTCCATTTATAGAATGTAGTGCCTAAATCTCATCACATTTTTAGTTTGGGAAGTTCAGGTAGCTGATTTTGAGGTTGATGGAAATAGAGGTTTTCAGCAACTACTGTACCTACTTAAAAAAAAAAAAAGTCTGCAATTTCCAGCAGATGTTGGCTCCCTTGCCAGTAGGGAGGTCCTTTTGCTTGTAACAGGCTGTGGTGCCAAAACCATTTTTTGTTCTCTTGGGAATGTGTTTCCTGAAAGATTTCTTTCATCTGCAATGAATTCTTGTGCTTTAAACACAGGAAACATTAATATGTTTTTTTTCCAAATATCTGTGAGAACTTATTTTTAAATGAATTGAAATTTTCCCATTTGATAGCAGACCAAGCAGCAGTCTGTCCTCACGTTCAGGTGCTTTGTCTCTGAGATCAGTATTCCTTGTCTAGGAGGTACTGAATGATCTGACCTTGCCATGGATGATCCAGCAAACCTGGCAGCCTGAAGATGTGTCCAATTTGACCGCCATAATGGGATTTGAAAGGGAATTGGAGTAAAGTGATGTTAGAAAGGACATAGGAATATCCACTTCGGCTCCTTGGCCTTTACACTAGGAAGAGCCAAATTTAGCAGAAGCCTCTGTAGCCAGTCTGTGTCAGCTCGGCCTCAGGAGACCAAGAACTGCAGGTGATGCCTTTGTTCTGGTGGGCAGTGGGAAGGCCTCACCTTGGCCTGACCTGATCCCCTGGGGCTCGTAGTGTGACGGTGGCAAGGTGGGCCACGCCAGCTTCAGAACCTCTAAGAGGAGACGGGAACAAGGGCTTGCTCAGAGGAAATGTTGAGTCTCCTGTCCCCAGACACTTATCCTGGCAGCGACCATGATCATGGTCACGGGCAGTGCTTTCTGCAGTCCCAGTGGTTATCATCTCGAGGGTTTGGTACTGGTGGGGTGATGCTGGGAGCAGCACCGCACTGTAATGATGGAGTCAGAGTCACAGATGCTTCTATGTCCTTGTGACCTGGTAGTTCGTCCTGTGTTCTTCCAAGCCAGGACTGAAATCTCCTGTTATTGACTGATAGAAGATTTTGGGCTGAAAATTTCCCATTCATGTAATCTGTCGGAAATGATCTCGGTGTGACAAACTCTCTTTCCAGCTCCAGTCTCTCTTTTGATATGATTTTCTGGAAACCAAGATTGGAATGTGTTTTTTAAACATACATGAAGTTTAGCATCTGTTGTTGGTGACACAGATCCTTGCACATGGAAGGATGAATGTGCAAGTTCATGCACAGCCTGCTTTCGCTGCACAATGAAGATGTGGTTAAATGGGAATTAGGATTAATACTCGATTTAAGATTCTCGTAGTTGGCTGGTAATAGCCTAATCTCCTCAAAGGCTGCAGACAGGCTGGCAGCATTCAGCTCAAGGCCAATGTTGTTTGCAAAACCTGAAAGAAATTAAATTTTGATTCTTAGAGCACTTTAATCATAGCCTTTCAAGATAGAGATGGGAAGAGCATATACTATCTCAAATGCAGCCTTTTCATTTCTTTAATGTATGACAGTCACCTAGGCTTCTAGGTCTCATGTACGTTTGACAGTAATATTTTTCATTTCCTTTTGTAAAAGCTTAGGGATTCTGATTGATTTTAGAAATGTATAAATTGCATTCTGAAAGTTGATATACTAAAGTCTCTGTATAGGCAGAATGAGATAAATCCAAGTAGGGCAGCAAACACTCCCCAGTTTAAAGTGCTGGGAGTGCTAAATGTCTTTCAGGTAAGGAGACTCAGGAGGCTGTAGAACTGTGCAGCTCCTGGGTGTGACGTGGTCAGTTCAGTCCAGCCTGGTTCCTTTTTTTGCTGTGGTAGAGACGACTAGTGAGAAATGCATTGCTGAGTCTGTGCAGGTCCTAAAATGAATCACTGCATTTGACATTAAGGCCCATGTTAAAAAACAACATGTTCTAACATGAAGTGTTGATGCTTCTCCTGTTTATTGTGGCTGCAATTTTTCTGTGTGCCTGCTCTTCTGAAAGTCAGACATTTAGTTATCTAAATAATTTGTTTTTCAGTTAAATCTTAAGGTAGACTTTATGTAGGCTTAGTACTGCATTGTCAAACAGGACAGAGGTGTGTAAAGTTTGCCTGTATAGCTGCTTCTGATTCCTTGTTTTCAGCTTTCTCTTTGATAGCAGTTTTGGTTGGTTCTGTCCAACACTGACAGCTGTCCTTTGCAAAATGCTTCTCTATCTGTATCACTACTAGTGATAGCCTGGCAAAGTGTGTCTGCTTTTCCTTTGTTTTAAATCAACAGCTCGTCCTCTGGACGGGTCCCCTTTATGGGAGGTCTCTACAGTATGATCATGATGCCACAGTCAGTCAAAGCAGCTCTGAGCCACTGGAGATGGAAGGAGCAGAGTCACATTGACTAGATTTGAGTGGAAAGCTTGTGGAATGCTGCTGATACAATTCAATATCCATGTTGCTAAAAAGAATGACTTTTCTGCAGAGGTGGTGATGAAGTGCCTTTAACTAGACCTGAATCCACTCTTATCAATTTGTTTTTTCTCAAGCCTACTTATTCAAACTCCACTTAGATAGATTTCTTTGGATTGCTTCTCTCTCCTTCTGTATTGGTCCTCTTTGCTTAGGTTGCCTTTCCTCTCCTTGCTGCCCTGTGTAGAACCTCTTATCAAATAATGCTATTAATCTTGTTAGATAATCTCTGAAACACTTACCATTAAGCAGGACATTTTTTCTGAGGTATGAAGTTTCCTTGCATACCATAAGTCTACCTGGCTCTCAGCATGTGAAATTGAGAAATGCGCTGAAGATTGTCCTTTCCAAGGCTCAGGGCCCACATGATGACCTGATTAAAATTTGAAAGACAGTGACTTTATTTAATTTAATAGTACAGTGTCTCTGCCCCCATCATTCTCAGAGTTAAAGGGAGCATCTCAAACATTAGGCCAACTGGAATTCAGGTCTCTACTGGGGCTCTCAAGTTCCTTAAAGTACAAGGTGGTTTGAGAGCATGTTGATGGGAAAATTTCTGTTCTGTTTTATAAAAGCCATAAACCAGGCAAGTCTTTGGTCTTTCAGCTCTATTCCCTTTACTCTTCAACAGAGATTAATGGCAAGGAACAGCGGAAAGAGAGAGAACCTAGGCAAGTCTGGCATCCAGCAGCAAAAGTTAGTAGAGATGCATGAACTGTACCAGCACAAGAAGGTTTATTTCGATTGGCAAAAAGCATCCAGCTTTCGCTGACTCTAAGAGACCTTATCCCTCTGCAGAAATCAAAGAGCTTGGTTTAAAGCATGCAACAATTAATGGAAGTGCCTTGTGAGCATCATAAAACTGTTGTTTAGCTCAGTATTATGACTGGTTGGGAGGTTTGGTCTGTGGTTTTTCTGGTGTGTGGTGGGAGGTGGCAAAGACTGCTTAGAACAGCAGAGTGTAGTGAGACAGTGCCATGCTGGGTGAGGTGTGTGGGGATGAAGTTCAGGGATTTTTAAGCCTGTAAAAGTTCAGGAGAACATGTATCAATGCTGTTGCTTGCTGTTTTAGCCTCTAGCAAGCAGATAGGGAGCTATTAAACCCTCTGAATAGAAATAAGGGTGAGGGGGAATATCTGATAACTGCAGCTTGTCTCAGTTGCACAAATTACTTGGAGGAGAGCAAGAACAGACATAGTGTTTAAAAAAAGAAACAAACAACAACCAAATCAAACAAAAAAAATCAAGCCAACAGGAACAATAAAACCCTCTTGACACGTCAGGATGTGGCTACCGAGAGGATACAGGTTTTCATGCTGACTGACCTATGCAAGGGTGAAAAAAGTGGCATGCTGACCTGTAGTTGCATCCTGCCATATTGATTAAACATTGTTTGAAGTCAAGGAATTTTTGGTTGCTGTTTCGACCAAAACCTTGGCATTATAAAAAAACCAATTGTGCTGGTAGAGATGAATGGGTGTGAATAAATTTGTGTCTTGCTCCTGGTACCTTAGAGAGCCCAGTGACAGAAATGTATCTTATGGTTGCGCAGCGGCAATTTCTTGTTATTCCTTCAATGAGTCCACTCTGTGCCCAGCACTGACACTGACAGAGGCCCTTTAACAGCGCTGAAGCTGCACCTCAAAGCTAACTCTGCTCACAACAGATCTCCCTGATGGTGCTGTGCTTTTCAAAGCATTGGCAGCCTTGCCTGTGGAAGGTCAGCCAACGCCAGCATGGCTAGTACAGCTCCACCAACACTTTTTCTTTCAAATTCCCCAACTGTGGCCAAGAATGCACAGCCCCTGCACTCGGCTATGCCCTGGCGTTTTGTTGCAGATGAATGTGGTGGGATGATCTGTAAACATTGCTGTGTGTTCTGATGGTGAATGTTTGCAAGCTGTTTGCACGGTGTTACTCATTTACTCCCACCCCCTCCAGCCCCTCCAAGATCAGCTTCTGCTTTATCACTCCTGATAAGCTGGTGTGTGATCTGAGGCAGAGCCATCAGCCAGAACCCAAGGCAAGCGGGAGTCCCAAGTGCATAGTTTGGGGGCAGCTCGGTTTCTTTTCTGATAAGCCTGTGCCTCTTGCGGCAGTACAGTGCACACTCCTTTTAAACTGTAATCATAATCCTCTTTGCAGCCGGCGCTGCTATCCCCACAGGAAGCATTAGCAATATCACAAAGTGCGGAGACTTCATTGTTTTCCCCTAATCTGCAAAGGGAACTGAGACAAGACAGAGGAAACTTTAACCTATTCTGTGCCTCAGTGGCAAATAATTAGTTTCTTACTGAGTGAGAAAACGGGGGAAGCCTATTAGTTAAGATAAAGTAAGCACAAGGCTCACAGGCTTATCTTGCTCTCTGGAATTTGGGAAAGGACATGTCCTTGAATTCGCCTGTCTGGCGTGCCCAGATTTTGTGTTTGGGAGAAATGAGTCTATTAGAGCTGCCCTAAGCGATTGCTGGGTATGAGACACCTCTTGCCAGGAAATGCAGTAGCCATGCTTTTCTTTAAGGACCTGAACAAAAGGCTCTGGATGCTTAATAATGTGCAAATTTGGGTGGGTGGGATATGGAGAAGGTTAATAGGGCAGGCTAACAGAGGAGGAGCTGAGTTTGAGAGAAGAGGAGAAGAACGCTGGGGACACGGCAGCAGACAGAGAGAAGCAAAACAGGAAAAACAGCCCCTTTTTGCCATGTTAAAGTTAACTTAGTCCCCACTGACATTTTTGGGGTAAGTGCAAGCTGTGTCTGATGAAATAATATTTTCAGCCATGGCTGTGTGAGAGGTCACAGTGCAGCTCCGAGGGCTGTCGGTGTGCAAGTCTGAGTGCTGTGTAAGTGCTGTCCAGACACTGACTTATCACAAGGTGTGACTGGCTGTGGGAGTGTGCTTGTGGCTGGGAATTCACTTTGGGTCAATGCTTTACCTTTGCAGAACTCAGCAAGCTGCCTGTCCTGAAATTTTTCCTGTCATGCTTGGCTCTGAGGCTGGGCTGTGCTTTTCCTGAAAAGGAAAAGCTGAAGCGGGAGGAGTTGCCCTAGCATGGGGGGCACAGATCTGGAATGGTGAATGGTCTGCTTGCACATGTGCTGTGTCTGTGAAAGTCCTTTAATCCAAAATATAACAAGAGCAAAGGAACAAAAGAAAACGGTCTCAAAAATAACATGAGATAAGGATCTGGAGAATTTGCTTTTTATTTTGCTCAAGAGTCCCTGGAGACTTCTTCTTTTAAGGGAAGAAATGTAGCTTTCAAGGTCGAGCTTTTCTTTTTTTCACTATTCTCCCCCAACCCCCCCCCAACCCTTCCCTTTTCCTTCATACTTCAAAGGCAGTCAGCTGAGAGCTTCTTAGGAATGTTACATCTGTTCAGAGTAAAAGTGGATTGGTGGAAAGACACTTTTTCTTCCTCCAAAGTGTCTGAAATTTGTACACAAATTTTCTTGAGACTGTGGTAAACAAAACACAGCCTCCGTGGGGTCAGGACTAAGTAATGCATAGTAGTGAAGGGTGGAAATTCAGCAAGTGAGAGTAGTGTTCTGCAGAGGCATTTAATTTAAACACAAGTGGGTTTTTTTCCTTGATGCATTAATAGAAAACAGTTTAATGTCTGTTCCTTTTAATAAAATTATTTGAGCAAATGAAATTGAACAAATGGACTGAAATGTGAATGAATGCTTGGCTGCTCCTCTTCAAACTTCTAGCTTGTGCTGTCTGTGTACCTGCTGGCATACCTGGCTTGTCCTTTTGCTTTCAGTCTTAGTCTATGTGTATCAAAGAGTGAAATCAAAGTTTTGCTTTCTGGCTCTAGCGCTTACCTATTGGTCCTTTACCGACTGCAAGCAAACCTACTGGCAGTGGAGGGGCTTCGAATCAGGCACTTGACATGACATGGAAAAATGTCCCTGTAAGCTTAGAGGATACAGCAGGTGGGCGTAGGAATTGGACTTAGTTTAACACTGCTTTGTCTGTAATAGATGGGAATTTATTGCTGATTTTGATGAAAGCTGATGTGTGGCATTGCTGAGAGCATTAGGAAATCCTCTCCACAGTAGGACTTATGGACATGATCAGGTCCCAGACAGCCTCCTGCATAACTGCCTCTTCACATCACAAAAGTGTAACTGAACTGTAAATGGTTTTCACACCAATTATTTCCCTCTTGTTTTTGAATAGAACCGGGAGGGGGGTTGTTTATCCCATTTCTCTGGTGCAGCTGAAACTCAGAGCAGCAAGCTTGTGCTGAAGCTGTTGTTTCCTCTGCATGTTTCCCATAAGGAGGCCAAGGAGTGTGAGATTTGTGATTCAGTGTGTGGCTTTGTCACATGCCTACCCAGGCTGAAGATGATAGAAATCTTGGTGCTATCGCACTTCAGGTTGGGTAAGTATATTTTGTTTGTTGCTTTTGTGGGATTTTCTTTTAAATTAGGCTTCTTAAATGAAGAGCAGCAATATTTAAGCTTCTGCGTAAATAAGCAGAGAACCCTGGCTTCATCTTGTCTAATCTGTTTAACCTTCATCAACCCAAATATTTACTTTAGGCATTGAATATCCAGGCAGTGTAATTCTGATGCTAAAATTCATGCCCTGAGAATGCTGTAGATTGACTAATCCTGCAGAATTCCCAAAATCCCTGTCTGTATAAATAAACTTCCTATATGAAGGATTATAACTAAATGCCGTGAATTCAGATCAGCAAAGCAGAAGTACAGCAGTTGGCCCATTTCTTCTGCTGCTTACTTATGTATTTATATAAGGCTATTCGTCTTAGTCTAAATAGATGTGTAAAGAAAACTGCAAGTACTGAAGCACAATGCTGTCATGTACTGCATGAAGAAAGTTTAACCCTCTGCCTTTTATCAGTTTTCAAATCACCACCAGCTTGATTTACCCAGACTGTTGAAATTGCTATTCCTTTTGAGTATGGCATTTCTGGTGAATCTGTGGTGGTTTTTGGTCTTTGAACCTTTCCTGCAATTGGGCAATGTAAAGAGTTCATTAAACAGTATCAGAGATACAAAATTTGTAGCTCAGTTGCTGAAGGCATCCCCACCCCCTGCACAGGCACATTCCCCCAGCTGCAGAGCAGAGCCTACAGCATCCGGATTTATCAGCAGCAAAGCTGACATCTCAAGACTCGTGTGTGGTGTCCATTGCAGGCAATATTTACAAGACCCCTGTGTAAACCTGTTGGTTCACCCCAAGATATTTAGACATGCTGTAAGCAACCTTCTGAGCAGCTGGGCTTCTGTCCTGCTACTGTATTAATTATCTGTCTTCATGAGATTAAAGTGCAGACTTTTTGGGATCCTTATCTTGGGGAAGTTCTGTTAATGTCCCATCACATTGCCCTGTCTGTTACTGGACGTTGTTCCAGAGATGTGAAGGCTATAAACACTCAGGGGACAAGAGTTAATTTGGCTATTTTAAATGGAATAACTAAAAACAATGAGATAAAGTTACAGAAGTAAAATCAAAATTGTTTATGGAGGACTTCACAACAGCATTGTTCATTAGGTTCACAAAAAGCTAATTTGTACTATACGAGAATTTTGAGGGTAGACTTGCAAAAATTAAATAACAGGAGAGCCAGGAGGATGAAATTGTTGTCTCTTGGCGTGGAAGGGTCCTAGCCAATTTTACTCTGTTTTTGCTTACAAGATTCTGTGTAACATTTGGAAACTAGATGGAAGAAATTGCTCAGCTGCTGCAATGTCAGGAAGATGTCTAGCCTGGAACTGGTGCTGTTCATGGCCACTGGGTCCTAACAGATAATTCTTTTTGCTGGAAAAGGACCAGTAGGGGAAGAATTGCACCTCACTTTACTTGCCTACAGGCTCCTTAGGGAAATTCCTTCTCTGTCCCATGCAGGGTTAGTCAGAATTTAACAGTGTATCTGGGTAAGAATCACTGCAGTTAGGCCGCTAATCTCATTTCTGTCCTCAGATAAGATTGTTATCAGAGTAATTGTCTGTTTGCTCCTCCTTCTGGGTCTAATCAGAGTGGATTGTGCCAGTACCTCCTGGGGCAGAGGAACTTGGATGTTGATTGCCCTCAAAAGAAAGAGAAAATCTTCAGTGTATATTTAATGTAAACTTCAGTTTTGTTAGATGTTCACAGGAAAATCATCTGGAAATAACTTGCTCAGACATGTCTTGGGCTTTTCACAGCAATATATTTGTTCTGGTTTAAAGTCTAAGTTTAGTCAGGCAAGTTCATGTAGTGATGAGTCTAGTGATGAGCATGCTGGGTTGGGTTTTTGTTAAGGTAATGCTGTGCACCAGCAAAACTGGTATTTTCCCAAGCCCTGGGACAGAGCAAGTTCATGTGTGCAGAGAACACATACTCTTAGGTGCTCCAGCCAGTAAATAAATCTGAACAATTAGTGCTCTTTGCCTTATTTCAAAGCAAATTGCAGGAGTGGGTGGATTTTGCTGGTGGGTATAAAGGAGACTCAAAGATATTAACTTTTTGTATATCCTTCAAGCTGGGACTAGAACTTGTCTCTTGATGTGCTTACCTGAGGAAATGTACTGTTTGGTGTCTCTGTAGAGGTGGGCAAACCATAGGTAATGCAGCACTACAGTGAGATACAGAAATGATGTGTGCTCCCCACGTTACACGGGTGAGAAAACTGAGACGTAGGTGGACCTTGGGCTGCTATGGGAGTTGCCAAAGCAGAGTTGTGTAGATAAGGCCTGTGCCAGAGCCAGCACTGCTAGTGAGATTTCTGGTCTGGGTTGCCATCTCTCAGCTCCAATCACCAGCTCTGTATGAAAAGCAAGACGTGGTCCTGCCCTTAGTGGTGTTGCTGCTGTAGAGATGTTGTGTGGCTCGATCAGACCTGTATCTCTGGACGGTTTGAGGAATCTCTAGAGCTTTTGAGCGTGATACCTAAAGCAAGCTCAAAGGGCAAGGGCATACCACTGAAGAGAGTGCTCAGAGCTTCTGAACTTGCATGGCTTGTGTGTGAGAACCAGTGAGACTGTCTGATTCAATCAGCCTTAAAAGATGTTGAATGAAGCAGGTTCTTTCAGGCAAATGTAAAAGTCATCTTGAGGACCTTGAATTTGGTATGGCCACAGATGCTTCTAGCCTAATGTGTGCTTGGTGTGCTTAGTGTGGATATTCTCTAAAACTTTTATTGCATACTTTGCTGTTTCCTGCTCCATTAGACTTCAAATCACTAATTGTAGTGGTAGTTTCATGGCTATAGTGTCCCTTTTAACAGGAACCGTAACCACTTCCCATCTGCTGGATGACTTAACTGATGTTGCTCTCTTTTTCACAAAGACAGAAACAGACTTGCAGAAAGAGAGGAAGAGAAATAGAAAGAGATGGAAAAGCTGTTTTTACCTTTGCCTATATTGCACTGAAAGGATACCAGAGACAGTGTTTGGAAGAGCGCTTTTGGAACTGGAAGTAATATGACAACATCAGGACAACCAGTAAACAGAGCCTTAGATATGTAGGATGGCTTTGCCATCCCACTGTCTCCAGAACTTAGTTGCATCTCCACACAAAGCTGCAATATGGCCTTACTCAGAGCTCGCTGTGGTGTGTTTGATTTGGCCCTGCTGCACATGCCACAGGTAGCAGTGTCCAGTAGTAGAGCTTGTGGTCTTGAAGGTCCCTTTGTATGGTTTGTGGCCTCATGCACAGGCATTTTATTTTACCCCTTTTCCATTACATGTGTTTCTTCTTATGGATTTTTTTTTGTGGTTATGTTTTGTTTTTTCACTTGAAGCATATTTTTGGCACCCCTTGGTCCTTTAATGGGCGCTCATGTTATCAGACACCGCAGCTATACATACATTAACCATGCTTTGTTATCTGGATTCCTTTGCAAACCATTCATGCTCTAGGATCTTGTCTCCAGCTGGTTTTTTCTGTAATGATCCTGAGGAGAGTGCTGTAATTTACTTAGCTGCTTCTGCTGGCATAGCACTCCGGAGCCATCCCTGATTGGATGCATCGCTCCTCATGTTGCAGTGTTGAGGGTGAAGTTGCACATTAAGGAGCTGTTGGCTGATTTATGAAAAGCATGCTTTTGGAGGCTGGGAGCAGATTTCTCTGGAGGGGCTGGTGAGCTGTAGTCCCTGCCTGCTTCCTTTCTCCAGCATTAGCCCTGTGCTGTGCCCGCAGTGCAGGATATAACCCTGTGTCTGCTCCCTTACCTCCCTCAGCTCGTGGCTCCCTCTGCCCTGTTTTATGCTGCCCTCCCATCTGGCACCCATGGCACTGCTTATTCAGTCCATAGTAATGATTTTTTGAAGCCATAACTCTAAATACCTGCCTATAGCCCCTTCATGCTGGAGCTTGGACTGACCCACCAGTTTGCAGAGTGGTGAGTCACAGTTACTCTTTAGCAAAATTACAAGGCTGGTCTTTGAATCCTTTAAGGTACCCGTCCCTGTCTAATCTGGGCATTGTCTGGTGAGTGGCATCTACCTTGAAAGTTTATGGAAGTACTTAATTAAACCAAACACCAGCAAAATAAGTGTAGCATGAAGCTATCTCCAGTTACTGATATGGCTTCTGTCAGCTACCATAAAAAGCTTTTCTAGACTCTATTAACAAGTGAACACAAGAGATGTCACCGAGCTGTCAGGCCCAGGCTGTCAGCCTGGTCCTGCCGTGCTCAGGAGTACATGACGTGACTGAGGAGTTCCTGTACCGGAGTTGATCTGAGGACAAATCTCTCCCTTGACGCCTCCAACTGCTATGCTGCCTTTCAGTAGCAGTTGGAGATGTTGAGACAGTTGAGAATTCACCATAAACTAGTTCTACTCAGCTATAAGAATAGCCATGCATAGTGTGAACAGGGGTAACAAGTCTTGCTAAGCAATAGTTTTAAGAGAGATTATATAGAGAGATTTATTGTTGAGGCCAACAACAAATCCATGTGGGAAGCATAGTATCAAGGAGCAGAAAAGAAAAGAATAAAAAGAAGTACTTTACTTGTAACCTCTTAGATGTGTTGCAGGGAGATTAGTCTCATTTTTTATGGGTCTTCAATTATTTATGATAACGGTCTTTATCTGGTTGGATTAATCCTCAGAGGGTCTGTGCAAACTATGGACAAACTTTACATGCATACACACCATTTCAGTTAAGATGGCTCCAGCTTGGAACTTAGTAGAAGAAATACAGCTGATTTCACTGAGAGCTGAGGAAGGCACTAGCCTGCTTTTGAAAGAGAACTTCAGCAGAAAATATTTTGTGTAGATGGGCACTTCAGTCCTACAAGACGCTCCCATTACTTATTCATAAGGCATAAAGGTCAGGAGAGAGGAAATAAGCTTTTAACTAATTACAGTGAGGCATCAACAGCACATGGGAAAACACAGGGAACAGAAAACGGTTCAGGTGATCTGGGGAGTCAGGATTCCTTTGAAGTGAAGCCAAGTGTAAACTTTCTGGTTACAACGTGTCATGGTCTTTCTAGGGCAGAGTTTCTAGCCTTGCTTCCTATTAGGCAAATCATGCTGAGAATATTTAAGGCTGACTTGTGCCTTTGGGTGTTTCTCAAAAGACAGATGCTAAAGAACCCTTCTTTCTTCTGTTGAATACTAGAAAGGGGCCTGGTTTATCTTGTTTTTCCAGATTTATTTCTTTTCCATTGCTCACAGTGGTTTAGGTCTGTTAGTAGTATCACACCAGTGGTGAATCAGAGCACTGGCAATATTTTAAGCCCCACAGTTCACAGTTTGTTCCTAGTGAATGTCCGGTCCACTTGCACTCTGTTCCAAGAGAATTGTGGTAGAGAAGGTCTAGATGGAGGCCTGTGTTCCTACTGTATCCTTTTGCAGGCGGGATCACGATTGCTGCCGTTACAATCAGTACTGAGGTCTCCATCGGTTAAACAGCATATCTAGAAGTTTCAAGTGAAGCTCTGGCTTCCCAGAGATAGGAGTGCCAGTAAAATGTGCCTGTGGGTCCCAAAAGCAATCACCTTTGCCTTGGGTACAGCTTCTAGAAGAATCCTTCAGTAGTAGGGAGGAAGGGAGAAGACTGATGCTCTACCAGACTTCTGAAATAGAAACGCTGGACTAGAAGTGACACAAGAACCTTTTGGTAAGGGCTTTGATTCCTCCAGTAATTTTTGTGCTCTGTCTTCAGCTCTCACTGCCTCTGAGATTTGTACCTGAACAAAGACTATGGTCACCCCATACAGTAATAGAAATTGGCAGCTAGGTTCCTGATGGCTTTTTGCTTCATATTTACTGCTGCTTCCCATCATCAACAGCAGTAAAGTGCCATGGGGTGAAAATCAGCACTAATTTGGGAGTTAGATTGCCTGTGTAATAAGCTTCTCTGTTTTTCTTTGGCAGGAGCAACAGCTAATATAAATTTTTTTCTGTCACTTCTGCATGGGCCATGTACCAGCCTCAAAGTTAATCCCTCAAAATTATGTTCCATTATAAATCTCTCTTCACAGATGAAGTGGGTGCAATTAGGCAGAGAGGTCCAGAACCATTAACAAAAAAATAATAAAGCTCTGAAGGACAAAAACAGTCTGCCTGTGCATCACAAAATGGTGTAACACCTTGCCAGTGACCTCTAGAAAACAGAAGCTTCTTGGCCAGAGTGTTCTTGTGGCTTGTTTGGCAGTGAAAATATGTTCTGAGTTGACCAGAACTGAGTTCCACCTTTTAGTAAGTACAAAGTGTAGGATCTTAAGAGGAATTTGAAGCAATTTGTGTCAGTTCTCCCTTATTTATTTTCCTCCCATAACAAACAGAATGTTTAATGTCGCTATTCCTTCCTGAGCCCTGGGAAATCAGAAAAGATCATCAAGACCTTAGTAAGAGGCTGAAAAAATCCCTGGCATATTTAATTAGAGATTATTCTTTTGATGTTTGGGTTGATTTTGAGGCTTGTTTTTTGTCAGGTTACTCTTGGGTAACCTTCTGTATACAGAACAACTTCCCAGCTATCATGAATATCAAAGACCCTCAAGGTTTAAATGTATTGGTGTGGTTATATTACTTTCATTTTTTAAGTTTCATGTTAAATTATTTTTGGCTAGGGAAAATGAAAATACCCCTTTGCTGTAACCTCCTGACTACTCTGGGCAGGGCTGTACAATGATTGACTTCTTACACCCAGTTTAGAAACCCAGCTTAAAATTTGTATCTGCTCAAAGTTCCTTCTTGCCCCTCTTTAAAAGGAGGTGATGACGAGTGCCTCAGTTCCTGGGGGCGAGGTTTGGTTTTGTTTTTTTTTGGTTGGGTTTTTGTTTGTTTGTTTGTTTTGTTTTGTGGTGTTTTTGGTTTTGTTTGTTTGTTTGTTGAGGTTTTTTGTTCATTTGGAGTTTTTTGTGTTTGTTTGTTTGGTCTTTTTTGTTTGTATTTTTCTCTTGTTGTTTGGGTTTTTAAATTTTTGTTCATTTTGTTTTCCCTTCTGGAATAAGCCTTAAATATATTAAATTAAGGTGCATTTCTATTCTTAAGGAACACTCTCCTTTCATTCCTGATATTTTCTTTGGAATGCTGAGCAAATGCTATCAAGTTTACATTGAGAATGGCACTGGCTATGCAGAGAAGTGAGAAGTTTGTTCCAATGGTACAGTAGGGAGACCCCCCTATTAGAAGTCCTGTATATGTATGGCTGCATTTATTGCGTATTTTCTACCTGATTCTAAGCATAAATCTCTAGAGACAGTGTAAATCCACTCTAAAGTCATTCGACTTAACTTTACTCAGAGTTTTTAAATCAAAGACAATGGCAATATTTTGCTTTACTTTCTGTTCACTGTCTGCAAACATTCTGAAAGGTTTAACTTTGAGCAATATTTAGTATTTCAGTTTGAATTTGATAGAATTAATTTCAGAAAATCTGCAAAAATGTCTCTCTGCTTATATGGCAGTAAAACATAAATTACAATGCCAGGACGAGGATGAGGTAGGCATGAGAAGCTGCATCCAGGTTTTTTTCATGAAAAGCTCAACACAGTAATGTGGTTTGCCAGAGAAAGCCCCTTTATTTTGTTCATATCTGGCCTGTAGGGCAAAGGTGGGAAATAAATTTATAAAGGAGAACGGCTTCCACATGAAGTACTTACTATTCTGCACATCAGTCATTCATCATCTTGTTAAATTCAAGTGTGCTAAAGGTCTGCTTGGCCTGCTCTTGGCTCTGTTCTGTCCTCTTCCATGGCAAGAGGATACTTATATCCTCCTCTAACTTACTTAACCTCCAGTGGGCTCGAGTCTCCTTCAGGCTGCTGTGTTCTCTGAACTGGGCAAGCAATCATCACTGATCCTTCTTGAGAATCCAGTGGCTGCTCACTCCAAAGAAGCCTCCTTGACTCCTCTTGCTGTGTTTTGCCAAGAACAAGGGGAGCTTGCAGCATGTGATTACAGCCTGCATGCGTTGCTCTTCTCCATTTTTCCTATGAGTTTTCTCAAACTGTTTTCTCCAAGCGTGCTAAAATGACAGAGGAAGGGGTCAAAGTTCTTTCTATATTAGAGTAAAATTGGGTTGAAGTTCTTTTTATATTAGAGTAAAACAGGGCTGAGGTCACCACCCAGTTCTTACTGTTGTCAATTATAACTTACTGCATCTTTTGTCAGCTGCATGTGAGAAAAGGGTAGGGAAACTAACTAAGAGGTTTTTGTAGTTGATAGAATCTCCAACTGTGGCACTGAACCACAGAGTAAAAAGCCGACTAACAATGCACTGACGTCAGGCTGCCTTGATGTGCCTGAGAGAGTTTTTGTCTGTGAAGACAAATACTGGAATAAATCACTAACTGGGTTTTAACAACTGTGGTGGTTTTGGCCTGGTTTCTGAACTTGGACATAGACAAAGAATTGCAACACAGCATCTCGTTTTCAAACTGTTTTGACCAACCTGCAGCAGGGTCCTATATGTGCTGGAGTCTACCAAGACACAAATCTTGACAAGCTCCAAAATAATGGCAGTTGATAGCTGATGCTGGAATATGGGCCACGTCAGTCACAGGAATGGTTTCCTCCTGCTGCTGTACCAGAACAACTTCAGGCTGCTGTTTGGGGTGGCAGAGAGAGTTCAGCTGCCTTCCACACCAGACAGCTTGAGTGGTGAATAGCTTTGGTACACAGGATCCATCGTCTCTCAGAGGGATGTGACTGTGAAGTAGCTGACTTCTGAAAACAAGCTTTCCGCAGATACTTTTTTCCACCCAACAACAAAGGTCTTGTTTGGGAATGCTTTTTGGCTGCAGTCTTTGCGACCCCCCTGGGAAATGCACTGTGCATTTGACTTGCGCGCACCAAAGGAAAAAGTGAAAGTAACACAGCTGTAGTGATTTACTATGAAGTTTTGAGGCTAATTGCCTCATATGTTTAATTAATAACTGACACATTCTGTCCCTCAAAGAGCTTGGAGAACTTCCATCTGGACCCCTAGTGATTACAGCCTGGAAGCCATCCCTGTAATTAAGGAGCAGGCTATAGGAGGCCTGTTCCCATTATGGGCAATTATTGTGCTTGCTACTTTTCCCCTCCTTTCTTACAAAAGGACTGAGAAAATAGGGCTCAAAGACTAATCTGACATAAAACCCTGACTAAAGAGGTGCTTTGTGCTACCCCATGGTAGAATGATGGGTTATGTTTTGGTGCCAGCACTCTTTTTTTTCAACAGGCTGTCAGGGGACAGGTTCTCCAAGGAGCAAAATGTGTCTTACACCAAAGCGAAGGACTTCTTGGTCGGTATTAACTGCCAATGCAAGAAGAGGATTTTTGCAAAGAACCGGGCAACTGAGTATCTCTACTGTTACTTCTCTATGTCTCCCTCCCAACTTTAGACTTGCACTAGGTTTGACAGCTGCTCATCTGCAAAGACTCTGGCTAGCTCAGGAGCCCTCAGAGTAGAGGATGCTGTATCTTTAAGCCTTCCATACAGTGCTGAAATGTTATGACAGAGCATCTCACAGGGGGATGCGGTTTCCATGGCAACCTCACACTGTAAGATAAGCAAACTGGATTATTTTTTTTCCTGAGAGGTTCAAGAGCAAGGAAGGAATGAGGCGATCTGTCAGCAGGCAAGACTTGAAAAGAGGAAACCATGTCCATTAATCCTGTAGCCCTGGCTGCTTTGTGTTTTAATTAGAGAATGTTATTATGGCAGAAAGCATGAGCACCTCACCCTGTTATGGGTTTTTGAGGACTTTTTTGTCTGTTTCTCTTTTTATATCTCCAATTAATAAAAAACAAAAAAATAAAGGGNNAAAATAAAGGGAGGGAGGGTGGGGGAAGGAGGGGGAAAGAAGCTTTACTAAGGCATAAAATTAAGGTCTGAAATAAGGAGCCTCAGGATCCCTGTTCCAGAGCTTGTATCCCAAGCCAGAGATAGGAGGTAGTGGGAATGAATCTGCCGCTCTCAAACTGAGAATACATCTTAAATTCTTTTTTTTTCTGTCTTGCCATTATGTTTAGCAAAAATGGAAATCCCTATCCATACCCTTGCATCCTGCATGTGTAACCATGTGAGTGTGGAGTAAAGCAGGGGAGTTGTGACTTGTTGTTGTCCTCTGCAGTCTGCCCAGAGGCGTTATACATGAGCCTTTATTACAGAGCTATGCTGCCTTCCCCTGCCTTTTTTTCGGAGTAGTCGATAACTTTGGGATCACTAGTTACCCTTATGTGAGAAATCATCTTCTTCCCAAATGCCACCTCTTGTGAGAATGCAGGACACAGTTCATGCTAAGAGATCCAACAATGTAAGGATGAGGAGGGGCAGTTCTTCAGCCCATCGTGAGAAGGCAGGCTCCCCCACAAGCTGCAATGGCATCTTAGTAATCAGATAATATCTTGGTAGCAGCTAGTGCACCAGCTGGGTAGGAAACTGTGCTGGTCTTGTAAATGTGCTGTGCGTAGGAGTTTATTATGGAAAATATTTTGACAACCTTTATTATTTTCAAACACTTGTATGTGTCACCAGAAAATTAGAGTTAAAGTAAATGTTAACCCAACAGCAGTCTTGTCTGCATAGTTTCCATGTCCATCCTTTATGGAGCACTCCCTGCTCCTTTGCAGGGAATTAAAGCCCACTATAAATCTTCATGTGGAATGAAAAGAAAGTTATTCTAATCCTTGGAGAAAGCAATATACCAAAAGGATTCATTTCTACTTTCCTATAAGCAGCAGTATCCCAGTCTATTTTTCAGGGGCCGGTGCTTTCAAGGAATTCTTGTAAATGTAGCTCTCCCTACTTTCATGTCAATGTCTTCTTCAATGCCCTTGAAGAGCTCAGCAAAACAAGGTGCAGAATGAAGAGGACCAAACAGCCTCAGAACCACTGTTCTGGATTTGAGTATCTCCAACCCAAAATAGTTTTCTCCTATGGGTGCCATCCACGTAGCAGGAACAGTTGTTAGCAAAGATTGAAGTCATGGACCAAACAAATGTGATATCTTTTGTGGGAATTTAGGGCTAGGGCAGATTTATACTTAGACCCTTGTTGAATGAGCCATCAAATGCTCTAATTGACAATAACTGGGGTTGCAGGCAGCTTAATTTCTTTGGAGACTGCTCTCTTTATTCCTTTTTTTCTGGCTGCATAGACAAATTCAACACTTTGGTGTTGACATCAGCTCTATTTGATGTTTTGAGCTAAGCTGCCCAGAGACGACTTTTTGGTTGCACTAATAAAGAAACTGCTTTTGACAGCTTAGATCTGTTGTACTTCACTGCCAGCCAGCACCAAGTGGATATGTGGCAGGCTGGGTTTGTGATCCTGGTGGCTGGGGCAGAGTTGGCCAGCAGAGCTTTCTCTGCCCCTCACCCCTCCTCTCAGGACCTGCTGTGCCTGCCTGTGCCCCACCAGGAGAACCCCTCACACATCTGCTGCCTGATGGGGGCTTCTCAATTCACGCTGTTCTGTGGTCTTCATAATTTGCCTTGGACTGAGTGTTGTTAAACCCTTGAACATTGCTTGGGTTTGTTGTCCCTTGAGGCACTGCCAGATCTGTACCACTGCCAAACAAAATTATTCCACCTGCTTCTTGGCTCTATGCATCTAATCACCCAAGCCCAGCAGAGTTTTGTTTAGAGAACAGAAATAATTGCGGTGCTGCACTGGTTCCCAGCAGAGCTAGCGCTGTCCATGTCACCCAGTGAACTGGGGAATGAAAGAGCAGCTTCGTGCCTCATTTGTCTTGTTTCTCATGGGGATATTTCTAGGACTTTCACAGGACTCTCCTGGGTCTGCCTCAGCCTTTTTGGTCAAAATGAGTGCCCCTGAGTTTATGGTGGAAGGGAGCAGCTGGAGAGTATTAGGCTCTGCTCCAAATATGATTTCGAGCGGGCCAGTGCCTCACAGCTAAAACTAGATGTTTTAACCAATTATTTGCTGTCTCATCACTTCTCGTGGTTTCTTTCTCACACCATTTTTAACACCACACCCCTCTTCCTGGAGATAAAGCATTACTTGTGCATCTGAGTAGTTCATTCTTGGATAATTCTTCTAGCCAGTGCTGTTTCACACTCATTTCTTCTCCCAGTTTTGCCCAGCACCCTGGAGGTACCCAGGAATTGGACTTTTGATGATCCAGATGTATCCCTTCCAACTCAATATATTTTATGATTCTGTAGTAGATGGATTTCTGACCATGATTGAAATACAAAATCTTTTAAATCAACTAATGTCATCAATCCAAAGTTTTTGTTCCCTCACCTGCTTGCCAGCCAAACTTCCTTAAGCAAACTATTTAGAAAAAATGCAGGTCCTTAGGTCCTTAAGCCGTTTTTATCTTCTGGTGGCGGTCCTGAATTAAGTCTGTATACCTGCACACACTAAGGAGCATGTTGCTGTTTTAGGTTCTATCACAGCTGACTTGGAGGAATTTTGCTTACTACTATTTGCATGTTATCTTAGCCTGGAAGTCATTTAGACTTAAAAACACGGAGTTCTGCTGCTACTAATAAAGAACTGTCTCCAAGAGGCTCCTCAGTGGGGCTGCTGGCAGGCGCTACCCTGGGTACACAGCGACCAAGCATGTGGAGCTTGGTTGCAGAGTGGAAGTGCAGGGATTTCTGGGCATGCTCTCTGTACTGTCTACAGTTTCCCTGGCTCCTAAAAGCATTGCAGAGAGAGAATACACATAAGGTACTGTGATCCTGGTGTAGTAAGGGAGTCCACAGTCTTGAAGCAAACTTTTCTTTCGTATATTTTGTATTTAATTTCAACACATGCCATACTGGTGCATCCTATTTACGTTCAGGTCTGTTTTAGACATCCAGCATAATTCAAGAGCACTGTAACTCTGAATGCATGCAATAAAAGTATTTTCATATTATTTTCTACAAAATAATCCTTGAGTCTGCAGTTTGCCAGTTGTGGTAGCTTCAAGGCTTTTCCTAGAGTACAGAATTTTTGAAAAAGGAAAAAATGTCTGACAGCTGTATTTATGTTCTATGAGTCCTAGTAATAAAAGAGTATTAATTCCTTTTAAACCTCTCCAAGCAATTTCCCCAAAAACTTCCCTGTCTGCAATAGTTTGTTGAAGCACGTGTGAATGTATCTATGCTCTTTTACAACATACTGAAGAAATATTTTGGTGCTAGGACAAGCCAGGACCACAAATTAAATTAGATGAAAAAAACTAGTTTGATATGTTTCATGACATAAATGAAAGATGCTTTGGAAAAAACAGAGAGGCAGTATTCCTTCTGGATAAGGCCTCAGCATGAAAACACGAACAGCAAATGAGTTTATTATTGAAGACATGTACATCAAAGCCAACTTGACTGAGAAACTTTTTGGCCTAACCTACAGTTGTTGTCTTTGCTATTATTAAATGTCATGCATTGATAAGCAGTTAAGAGACCAGGATATTTTTCCCATCTAGAGTTTTTTAAATCTGATGTAAACGGTCTTAGTTTCAAAACCCCCTTGATCTTTGCATTAAGCCTGTATGACTTAAGTGAGCCTCAGACCTCAGACTGGCCTCTGTCTGGGGTGACTTTCACTCTTACAGGGTGACGGTGCAGAGCCACAGAAAGTGGGGAGGCACCGGCTGGAGTAGAAAATGACCTCAGGGTCTTTCGATTTTAGGTTAGAGAAAAAGAAATAGAGCATTTCTCTAAGACGAATATTTTCTTTTGACTCTTCCAGTTGATGACATTTGTAGGGGGAAAAGGCTTTCTTCAGACAGAGCAGAGACCAGGCGTATGTCTCCATTGGCTTCTAAACTTATATCAGACCGTGGATGTCTTTGAGACAAGTTTATTTTCTGAAATTAAAAATAATTAAGTAAAACAAGGAACTGATCTTTATTTCCCTGCTGCTAAAGCCTGTCTACAACCAGGGCAGAGATTTTAGATTTAGAAAAAATTCTGAGACCTTTTTTTCTTCAAAAACTGTTTAACTTGAATTTCTATGTCTTTGGGAGGTGGAGTGAGGAAGGGAGCCTGCCCAGTTTCATGCACATTCATTGATTACAACGCTGTAGTGCTCAGCTCTTCCCAGACGTCTAAAATCATTGTAAGTAATTGGGTTAAAGTCAGCATTTATCATACTTATTTAGCCTAGATCTAATCGTTCTTTCCAGAATTGTTTGCTGAATCGCTTGGCATGTCTAACCTTATCGGCCCCGTTAACTTCTTATCCCTATTTGACAAATCTAATCTCTGTCTTTACTTCTGCAAGGAGAGAGACAGGAATCCTTAGAGGCTCCTGTGGCTTGCTGTGCAGCCAGCCGAGAAGCATCCCAGAAACTATTGGGAAGATGCTTGCAGCTGCTGGAGAAGAATTGAAAGGGTTTAAGGTTTAACAGGCGTGGAAAGTAGGGTTTCTTGTCAAGATGCTTTACTCATTTACTCATTTTTATCTCTTTTAAAAACAGAATCAGAAAGTCTGCTAAAGTTAACAGATGTCAGCAGTCAGATTGCTACATCAAGCCTAGGGCGAAGGGCATAGATGGTGTTTTGTGCCTTTCACAACCCAGGCCATTGTGTCTTGCTTGAGACACTTTCCTCTCAGCTTATAAAATCACTCTTGGCTCTAGTTATTTTCTGAGAGTATGACTGAACCACTTTACAGGAAAACACTTACAGTGTTGTGCCTGAGTTGCACACTGGGGACCTGAGATTTCCCTCCCTCATAAAGCAGAAGTGACACCATCAAAGCAAATGGAGCCACAGGGCTGTGAAACTGAAGTCAGCAAGCAGAAAATCCAGCCTATATTCCGTATGGTATGCTCATTGCCGGCTATTTTTGCAATGAGAAATTTTCGTGAATAGGAGGGCAGGGAGGAGATAGGAATATGCAATGCCAGAAAGACATTCTTTGAGGATTTTAAGGAGTTTGCAAGCACATGCTGAAGAGCTAATGTCTGCCACAACTGGGAGAGGAAGTTGGATGTCATCCTCCCCTGTGTGTTTGTGTGCATAATTTTACATAATTCATGTTCTGATGCATAATGCTGTCATTTGCCACCCTGACTTCTGGTGTGCTTGGCTCAGCTGAGTGAGTTGGAGGATGTTGTTACCCTCGGATAGAAAGGAAGCTTGTCTTCTGCACACTCTCAAGGCAGCTTTAGAGGGTAGCTGTCCTTGCATGGGGTGTGGTGATCAATAAGTGCTTAGTTTGCTACACGGCCAGTTGGAACTCTGACTTTGTGTGCTTCAGCCTGCTCAGAAAGGCAAGGGCTTAACTATTGGTTCGGTTTTTCAAAAGGGATGTTTACCCGGATGTGAGCATTTCCCCCCGAGATCACTCGTCCACAATGGAGCTCTGCGTCAGAGCTGGGGCTTGAGGCCCCAGGGATGGAGCCTGGCCAGCAGCGCTCGGCCCTTCCCTCCGCCACCTCCCTGCATGACTTGGCATCCAGAGACTCGTGTGTGTGTTTGCTGTCCGCAGTGCGTGTACCCAAAAGTAAACCTGAAATCACAATTCGAATGCAGCCTTAAATTCAGCGCTCTCCTGGGCTGGTGACTGCTGGTGGCTGCCCTGCCTCAGGTGGCTGCGCCTGGGCTCAGGCAGCACCCTGGTATTGTGCCTGCAGAGATATGGGTGGGGCAGAGGCCCAGAAGTCTCTGCTTTTGCTGCCTAGAGGAGGGTAGAAATTGGGAATACAGTGTGTACCTGCTTGACTACTGCCTATCTCCCCTTTGACCAACCCTGTGCAGCATGCCAGGGCTGGCTATGTCTCTTTTTCACTTTTAGATTGACAGTTTCAGACTGGTGCGATGTCACATTGACGTGGCTGCCCACAGGCTCCAAAGGGCATATTCCTCTTCCAGAAGATGTTGATGGAGATAACAGCCACTCTCCCCAGCCCCTCTAAAGTGCCTGGCAGCACCCATGGTGCTTGTGCTAGGAGAGGAAGCATCAAACTCAGCTCAGTTCTGCCTAAACTGGCTAGGGTGAAGTGGCATAAAGCTGCAGGAGGGGCCGGGCAGTTTTTCAAATTCAGAGGCAACATATGGGATGAAAGAGAGGAGAGAAAGAAGGAATTGCCCATGGAGTAAATCCAGTGTTTTGTGAAAGAGGAAAAACTTCAGACTTTCCAGTGAACTTCATTTGGACTTACGTCTCTTTCTTTTCTTAGATCTGGGCTCTCCTTTACACTGTGTATCTGAACAAAGAGCAAAGGGTGATAGAAATCTCCTTGCATTGCAGAATACTTTCCTTTTAGTTGCTCTGCTATTCCTTTCTGCTCTCCATGAAATCAAGTCATTAGATGTTTTGCCGTAGAAACTGAGGAATTAAAATGTGCATGGTTTATGGCCATGTTGATTTAGCATAGCTGTTAGCTACATCTGAGTGATTGCCAGAGGATGGGAAAAATTGCCGGCGAAAAGAGACTTTGTGTTCAGAGGAATAGGAGGTTGTTTGCATTCTGGCAGCACCATACTGATGGATGTTTGTAGCTGTGGTCTGGGCATCCAAGAATTATATCCATAAAGGGTAGATCTGACTGTTAAGACCAAGGAAGTTTTGGAGAAAATTGTAGCAATGTAGTCAGCTGCTGTGGCTACATACCTGGATGGATCTCTTCTTCCTCCAGCTCCCTTCAGTGGGAATTGAGGCAAGTTTCTTTTCAGTAATGTTTAAAGCACTTCCCTCTGGGTAGATTTCCCCCTGCCTTCTTTCTGGTGTGCACATTATTACAGGTTTAACGGCCTGGAGAAAAAACCCTGGTCTGTTTATTCCTATCGACCCAATCAGATGAAGGGTTTAGCTCATCCTCACCTGTGGCCAGGGAGCGTGAAGGTTGCTATCGCAGCATGGCTCGGCGCTGGTGTGGCCCACAGAGTGGAGCAAGTCCCTGCCAGTGCTGGCTGCCGTGGGGGCTGATGTGGCACGCGGGTGCGGAGCAGGTGCGAGGCTGCAGTGCAGCGCGGCACAGGCTTGGCACATCTAAGTCACTGCCTTGTCTAAGTCAGCACAACGCTTCTTTCCTAATCCTATCCCCGTAAATTAAAACACATTTGCAACTAAATCTAGCAAGTTTGGAGTGCCTCATGGCAGCCCTGCAGAGGGTTTCCTGTCTCTGCTTTTGTAGCAATCACATTAAAACCAGCACCTCCTTACCAAGTGAGAATCAGAATGCTCCGAGCTCCATTGGCTCCTCATAAGCTGTGCTCTGTTAGCTCCAAATATTCTTTGAACACTATCTTCTTCAAAGCTGCTTTTCAGGTAGAGTGATTTGAAAACCAGGAGAGATTACCATGGGGTGTTTTTTTCCTCTCTCATTTTGAGAGGAAGTTTGAATTCAAAATGTTTTGACCAGCTTTGTTTTTGTAAAAGAGTCACCAAATGTGGCTGTGTTCTCTTTAGTATAAGAAAGGTAAAAAGGATGCAGTGCTTTGACAGTTATGTGTCTGCTGATTGCCACGTGTACCAAGTGTCAGGATGAGATTGATGGCCTTAGAAAATAAATCCACCGAGGCAGGAAGAGTACCTTCCTTAGCTTTTTTACAATGCTAAATGTGTGTATTGTCTGTGCTGAGCCAGTGCTGAATAATAATGAGTGACTACAGTTAGTGTCTAAGCTGGGTGAAGCCAGGCCTCCATCCAGCCTGGGGTTAGGAGTTCTGCTGATTATTCAGTTTAGTTTGAGCCAGTGATATGCATTTTGCCTAAATGCCTCAGTCTTTTCTTCCCAATTATTTTCGCGTCTAGGAAGAGACACTCTTTTCTGTGGAATTTCTGTGAAGTCAAAATGTTAAAATCTAAAACCTGTAAGGTTAGAGTTTTAATGTTTTGAGCATGTTTGTTTGTTTGTTTTAATCTGAGAAGAACTTTTGGCTAGAAAATATCAGTTAGGCTTGTGATTGGAAAAAAATGGTAATCACTAAAACAAGCAAATAAACTCTCCTTCTAACTTGCTTTGTTTTGAAGGGAGTGGAGTGTGACAGGATTTTGAGTCTGTTCAACATCTGAAAATCAGAAAGTGAAGGTTTCTTGCAAAGCCTTCTTCCTTGTCTGCCTAGGCCTCTGTTTTCCCTAGCCCACACAAGTTCTGCTGTTGTGCCTGTGTCAGACAACAGTGCTCCTCTGGTCCATCTCCGCGATGCCAGTGAGTCGGCATCCTGTCATCTGAGGAGGTGACTAGGGTAAGGAAGTTCTAATTCCACCTCTCAGATCTTATTTGAGACATCCTTGAAAATGGATCTCTGGCGGTCCAGGATCTGACTGGAGTGCATGGAGGAAAAGGATTAGGGATTCTGTCTAATCCAGCTCAAAACTCCTGACAGCACCCAACAAAAATGATACCTTGGTTACTTTCGCAGTCTATTCCCTACTCAAAGCAAGGATTTGTCCTTGGTGGCCACTGTTGAGAGCTGTAAGTCTGACTCTGTGTCGCTGAGTGGCTCTATGTTTCATGGTTATTTGGGGTTCTGTTTATTATCAGCTGTGTTTCATTTTGGAAAGAGGATTGACTCCCTGAAATACAAGGCTCCCTTTTCCTTTGGGGAGGAGCGATTGGTAGTTGGCAGCATGTTTTCCATTCAGATGCTTATGATTTTGAGCAGGTTCATAGCTGCTACTTGTAAAATCCTCTTCTCATTAGGTTAAAGCACTTCAGAGTTTCAGGACCTGCTGCCTTCTTCTCTTATCCCTTATTTCTTTTCTTCCCCAACCACCTCCTGGTGTGTCTGCACGGTGCTGAATGAGCCCTGTTGCTCTTGCCTGCACCTGGATATCCCGCATGTTATCAGCACAAAATCCTCTCGACAGAACAGTCCCAAGGAGAGCAAGCTGGAGCTAAGATGTGATGGGAATGTTTTGCTGGACAACCCAGCTGGGTCGCTTGGCTTATCCTTGCTTGGGGAGTGAGGTGGCTCTTCTATTCCTTACCTTGCTGATATTTAAAAATTTATATTTCTTTATAGGAGAAATTTTTGCTGCTTTGGTGCAAAGGCGAGGCCGCTGCTCTGAGGGTTTCCCAACTTGGGCAGAACAAGCTGTGCTTGCACAACTGCTGGGTGCTGTTTCAGGATGGAGAAACAGGAGAGATAAAACACCTAACTTTTGTTAAGAATGCAAAGTAATATTTAGATTTTCCTCTTCCATCTTGTATTGAGGATTTTATTAGCATATAGGAGTTTTGGTGCCCGTTGAAGTTTGGAAATAGGGTATTATGTTCTGAAAATACGGTATCTTGTTCTAAAGTCAGTGTGGATAAAACACAGAACTTAGAAATAAATTTTTGAGAACTGAATTTCTAATGGGAAAGGAATTATTTTCACTTACTTGCTTGCTAGCTATTTCTGCTGGACTAGGAAGACAAATTAAAGTTAGACTAGACCAACAGAGATGTAGTTGGAGAAAATGAGAAGACCTTCTTTGATCCCAAATGCTCAATCAAGAAGCATTTGCCAGTGATGTCAGATGAGATTTGTCAAGTCCTAGGTAGAGGTCAGCAGGGCCTAGAACAGAACAAAAGGAGGAGGCGTCATACTATAAATTTGGTTTCAACATATTCAGTGTTAATCTTCCTTTACCTACATAATATGAAGGTTATTAACCTGACTGCAAAAGGACCTGCTGGGGAGTTAAGTGTCACGTGGACAGGATTACTATGTTTTGAAAAGAATTTGTGCTGGTGACTGTAACATAATAAATGTAATAAGTGCCTCTTTAGATCTTCTATAAGTGGTGAAGAATCATTGATCACCCTGTGGGATGGGGGCTGGGGAGCTTGTTTTTGATGTTTTAATACCAAGTCAGAAATGAGAGCTCAGAGTTGTTGATGAAAAGAGCACATAAATTTGTTATTATTATCATTATTATTATTCATTTTTCTGTCTTAAAGAGACCGAGAGGGAGTTGGTGCTGAGGGGTGAGAAATAAATCATTAGCATCTTCACATTTGCACTGCAGATTAATCTAGGGAAATGGGGCTGGTAGTTTATAAGCCTCTTGCATATTTGCCAGGTGAACTATTTAACTTGATCTCTCCTTTTACTTTTTTTCTAACCAGAGAGTTTTCCACTTACTGACTTAAAATGTCACAAGGTTAAGCAGAAATCAGAAGCCGATTTATTGCATAAGTACCCTTAGCAGGCATTTTGGCCAATGCTGTATGAAAGTTTGTTTTAAATTATGCTATTTTTTTTCCTTCCACTGAAAGATGTGATTTGGGGGCTTTTTAATATTCCTGCTCCACTTGCTTTGTGCTCGCTTTGCGCTGAACCTTACAAGGTACTCAGTGCAAGAATGATTTCCTGATTGTTTCCAAGTAAATGTCCAGCTTGGAGGGCTGGCAGTGGCAATTCTGGCATTATTTTATGCTGCCCTCAGTATTCACACTTGATTTCTCCTGCTGGTCAGTACGTAAGAGGTAAATCTTAGAGCTGCCAGGAGCGGATGGCAGTGCTGAGCGAGGCTGGGCTGTGCGAGGCAGAGGAAAGTGATGGCTGTAGCAATACAACACAGAGTGAAGGCTCTGGCTGAGGGAGCTGTGTTAGGTGTTTAGAAATGCATCTTTAGTGGAGACATGAAACAGAGATCCTGACTGCTTGTGAGCACTAGAGATCCTCGAACACGTGTTCCAACAGCAAGTGTCTTAGCCAGAGTATCGGAGGTAATTAGTCAGTCTGCCTGCATTCCTTCTGCAGCCTCAATTAATTATGAGGCTCTTGCTAACTTCTGGATAAAACCCTTCTGTAGTGGTGTTAGAGGATGTTAACCACCTGCCACCTTCAGCTTCCATTGATACTTTATAAATGCTGTCAAAAGGACTTGAAAGCAAGGCTTCTCGCTTGTGAGTGCAAGCTCTGCTCCTGCTGATCATTCCTCCCTGAGCACTTGGCCTAAGAGGAGGAAGACACAATCCTGCCTGTACTGGTAGCAAATAGGAATGCTACAGGAAGAAAATGCTTTGGTGTGCTTCAAGGCAAAAACTGTTGCTTTTAGTGTTTCATCCTTTATTGACTGAAATATGAACACAGGCTGGCAGAGACATATAAGCAGATTCAGTGGGAAGAGCTGTACTGAAACACAACTATCAGTGTCAGTTTCTTGGATAAGGTTGACAGGGAAAGTAGGTTGGATCTTTTATTAGTTCGATTGATACTGTTGGGGAAGGCAATCTTTTAAACATGTAAATGTGGTTTCTCATATCTGAAATAGAAGCATCAGCCTTTGAAACTAAATAAATACATGTTGAGAACACTTTCCCCAAGTTTAGCAAAGTTATGTTAATCACTTAGACCATCTGTTGGAGAAAATGTAGTTGTGAAGCTGGGATAGGTTAGGGGCACATTAGTGAGAGAAGAGATAATAAAATTGTTTGTTTCTCTAGGAGAGAGTAAAGTTTTTGAAAATTACTTGCTTTCCCTGGTGGTGTTACAGTTCCTTTTTAGAAGTAAGAAAGATGTTTTATTCATTTTTTAAAGATACATTTTCTGTGAGGCTCCAAAATTGTGGTGTATTGGTTGGTGTTCTCATGACAGCAAAATTCCTCAGTTTAGCAGAAGGATGAGGTTAGGATCTTCCTTACCTGTAGCCCTGCCTTGCCTGTAGCCCTGCCTGGGCTGGGAGAGCTCCACGGCTTCCTGGGTAAGCTCTGCCCAGCCTCTGCAGCTGGGGAGTGTGAGACAGCTACACTGCTACTTTATCCTGGGAGGAAGCAGGATAAGAACTATACAGAAAAGAGTTAAAGTCAGTCACCTCAAGAAGTGTGGCTGGTTCCTAATGGCCTGCTGCCTGAGCTTTCCAGACTGACAGCATCTCTCCTCCTTAAACACGTTGTGAAATGTTGAAAAATGATTTGGATGTCTTTATGACAGTGGCATTTGTTCAGGAGGAGCTGTCTGTTTGTTTAAACCAGCCCCAAAGGAGGTGCTGGTTTTCCTAGGATTTCCTCTAACTGCTGACCCAAACAGGAGAAGAGTATCCAGGGAAGGGACATCACAGAAGCCTGGCTGAGTGCTGGCAGAAGTGTGATTAATCTTGACTAGACAACCATGCCAGAGCCACTTCCAAAAAATGCTAGACTCCAAACCAAAAACATAGTATACTTGTGAGAACTCTCCTGTCCTTTTCAATTCCCTTGTCTCTCTCTGAATACCGAATACATGGGTCTTGTTAGAAGGCTTCGTTACACCCCACTGATGTGCTAATGCAAGTTGTAATCTGCCCTTGTTGCAACATGTACTGCCAGTAAAGCTCACGTGGACAAGGAGAGGCACAATTGCAAGGAAAAGCAGTATTTAGCAAAAAAGTAACCATCTACTTAGATTGCCCTCCTGCTGTTGGGAGATATCAAGATATGCCTGAGAGCGAGTTCTTCATCTGGTCTTGTACCTGACTTGAAGGAAACAGTATGAGTGTTTGAGACCACTTGCAAAACATTCAGGAAATGCAACAAGTCTCATGGTTGTTAACATTTCCCCAAATGTGTAATTCATGGAAGGCTGTGGAGATATGTTGCACTGCTGAGATGTAACAAGCAGGGATCTAAACATTTTAGGAGGGGCAGGTGGTAGAACTCGAAATGAAGGAAGATACATGACCCAATGTAGGATCACAAAACCCTCAAATTGTTTGGGACAGAGGTTGCTCCCACCCTTCTGCTGCTCTGGTTTCTGCGATTTAGCAAACTGGGTTATTTAGTCAATGTGATTCATGCCTCTCGGACCATCCACTGCAGCGCTCCTAATTTCAGGTCAAGAGGAAGGAAGCAAAGGCTTCTGTGTAAAACAAAGGATGTCACGTACCGATGTCCATTGTTACAGCAGTAGAGGAACTGGTGTAATAATGAAATTAAGATCAAATGAAATGCAAAATTGATGAGAGAAGCAGAATGATAAAAATAATTTTAAAATGTTGCAAAATTTCTGCACCAATGTTGGCTCCTGCCATTTTATTCCTGAGGTTAAGGAAACCTTGTGTTTTTACAAGATCTATGGCTCCAGGAATTTTCCTTCAGAATAAGACCCTTCTAAAAATGCATTTCCTTTTGCTCCTGGAGTAGATCTCATCAAGTTGAATGGGGCCAGCTTTTCTTGTATTCCATAACCTGCTGTTTTCTTCATGAACTGGGAGGCTCATGAATTTTCCATCCGGAACTGCTGCCATGAACCTGGGGGAGTGAGGCTTGTTGGTGACTGCTTGCTGCCTCTCTGTGCAGTATTGTGGTAAATCCAACAAATAATTGATTTAGCAGTGCAGGAAGGTCACCAAGCTTCTTTTTATAGCTGTCATGTACAGCTTGAGATCCCTGTCCTGCAGGTCTTAGCTCTTGGAAAATCCATCGCTAGGAGGGCTTGGGGGTCTTTTTTTTTTCCCAGCTGCACAATGGTGGCAAATCAGATGCTTTAAATTTTTAAAGGATTAAAGAGGGCTGTGCTGTGTATTGAATCACAGGTCACTGGTCTTCTCCAAATCAAGAGAATGAAATCGTTATCTGATATGGTCACCTGCAAGAATGAGATTGAATAATGGCATTAGTACATTCAAGCACAGATTCACTGACGTCAGATTTTGCTCAGGCTTGGTGAGAGCGAATCAGATTACTCAGCCATCAAGTTTCATCATCGTGCCTCCATCACACACTAATGGCTTATGCCTTGGGGATCAGCAGAATTATCACTAAAAGTATTATTCTAATGCACCTGATTGGTTACAGAATATAATACAAGAAAGAAAATGCCTTTTCAACCCCTGGTATAATTACTTATGTCTTTTCAGTTACGATGAATCATAACTGCTCTTTTGATATCTACATGATATTTTGTAGAAATTTTAAAATACATTTCTATGTGAGTTCTTCTATTGACAAACTCTCTACAAATAACTTCCTGACTTCTCAACTGCATGAGTTATTTGAAATTATTCATAGATTGCTTCTTGGTTTGCTGATTGTTTACAAGCAATTCCTTTTTAGTATTCAGTGGCTGGTATTGAAGTGTTCAGCTTCCAGCTGCACGATTCAGTTTGTATTTTGACATATAGGTCACACAATAGTATTTCTGCTCCCTGACTAAATGCGTATAATTCATAGGATCTAGCTTCTTGCACGAATATTTGCATTGAATTACAAAATTCTTATTCTGCAGCCATTCTTTAACACTTGCTTATCAGCAGAAACTGAAACAATCCTTTTTAATCTTATTTATGGAGTATTTATGGAAATGCTAATGCACAGTGGACATTACCATAAATGAACAAATTTGCTGTAAAGCTTCAGCTATGCACTCAGCTGCATTTTTATTAGTTTCACTGTGTTTGCCCATCTTCTTTCTATGATCTCAAAATATTAATCATTTGAATATTTATTTTTTGGTCTATGTGAAGTTAAGTAATTTTATGAAAAATGTACACATTTATTTTGTTGAGTTATAAGCATTTCCCATGCAAAATGCACATAATGACCTCCACCCTCAGTGATGGTTGCAGAGTGTCTTATATGTGTCCTTCCATCTGATTTTGCAAGACTTTTACAGTTATATGTTTCTAGAACTTCACAGTTCTGTTTAAAACCACAGTAGCACGAATACAAAATCGATAGACAAATAAAATCCAACTGTAACTGGACAAACCAGAGCCATTAAATGAGCGATAGCCAGCAGCTCTTATGAGTCTTTGGTTTGTGGTCTCACAGATCCCTTTTTTCCCTGCTCTTCCCAACCACCCCCTGCTCTGTAGAGATAAAACGATTGGAAGTGTGGAGACGTTTCAGTCCAAGGATTACACTGGAAAGCAGAGAGGATGTTTGAAATTCTTGTACACATTTCTAAAATAACAGTGAGAACCATGTTTTCTTGCTGTTCAGAGATAAGGGAAAACTGCCCTTCAAGAACTAAAGTGTCCAAGATATAAAATATCATTGCTGTTTCTTAGTACATGGACCATTTTGAAAACACTTCTGTTATTTTCCTTCACATATTCAAATAACCATAGTGCAAGGCATCTGGCCTCTCTGGATTCTGTTTGCTGTGTTTCCCTACACCTCTCACTGGTCCCTGGGGCTCAGGAGAGTGTTTATTACAAATGAATGTTTAATGTCTGCCTTGAAAAGCTTCTTGTCTGGCTTGGAATTTCTGGTTGCAGTGCTCTGGAAAGACCTGCATGTGGAGAAGGGCCCTGTGGAGCATTATCTGGGCACTGAGAGTAGTTCCTGCATCTTGTGATTGTTTTAGTGAGGGCTTTCTTGTCTTGCTGGCTGGCAGCTCATTTGACAGAGCTTAAACCCATTGTTTTGTTTGACCTTCTTTGTTTCCAGTTAACCCCTGGTACAGGAGTCCACTGTTTTGAGAGTGAGCTGTGGAGACAGGACAGTCAAAAGTGATCCTTGTCTCAGCTGGCCCTGGGTTCCAGCAGGACACTGTGGCAGCTGTTCAAAGGAGACATTGAGAAAGCAAAGCCCAAAGTGAGCCAAATGCTTCCTCCACCTGTCTTGCTCCTGAGGTGAGGCCCAAGACAGAAAGAAGCCTTTAGTTCTACACACTTGTGCCATAACATTGCTCTGACTGCTTTTACCTGGGATGGCAGCTGGTGCCTGAACCTTAGTTTTCCTTCTCACCTGCCTTTAATTTAAATGCAGCTGGTTTCTCCTGTAGCTAGGAGATGGAGTGTTCTGAATGCTTTAGCAGCATGTAAAAACTCTGTCAAGCTCACTCTGAGGTGTTTTTAGGTGAGGGATATGTACACTACGTCTCTCGTTACTGTCTTGAGACTGACGTGCTTGTGCCTTGGAATAGTTGTCTGATAATTTTCCTGGATGGGCTGGAGCTGTGCAAGTGTTGAGAAACCTTTCAAAGGCTGTAAATCTTGATTGCACGATTGGTGTGAAAGAGCAGGATTTCACAGCCTCCCAAGCCGTTGTCCTTTCTCCCAGTTGCTGGGCTCACTTTCCACGAGCCAAAAAGCATTGCTCTGATAGAAAGCTCCTCCATGGTCCTAGCTTGAGCTCTGTACAGACTGCTGTATCTTGCCAGCTGGTAGCCAGACATTTGGGCTAACTTAAGTAATCATCGATTATAAGCAGCAACTTTCCCCAGGTGAGTCAAAGGGAACAAAACTTTCCCCTTGAAGGAGCTCTTTTTGGCATCTTGCAGCTAAGAGCTGCTTTCTGAGGGCCTTTAAACACCTAACTCCACCCAAAATGAAATACAGCTGTCCGTCCAGAGCAGCTGTCTTAGGAGCTGTGCCATAGCTGATCTGGGAGCCTTTTTGTGTGCTTGTGTGGCCCAAGAGACTAAGACAAATAATGCAGCAGAGAGTTTTTGTGCAGTTGTTTCCTTGTCATGTTTTCCTGATGGCAATGCCTACCTAATTAGTTGGGGCTCTGCCTCCTCTAGGTTCTTGTGGAATGCTGCAGTTAAAAGCTAGGTAGTAGTGAAAGCTCTTGTTGCCAATTGTAAGGCCAATAGGCTTATATTAGTTCACACTGTCCTTGCCAAACTGTTTTACAAGTAATGTTGGTCTTTTCTTTTTCCCTGTCTCTCAGTTTCACTGTTTCTAGGCTGGTGCACAACACTGAATTGCAGATGTGCCATTTATTGAAATGCTGAAAAAAAATTGAAGCTGAAACTACAGAAAAAAGCTTGGAGAAAGGTGAGGCAAAAGATAAGGCCATGATTATTTAAAGACATATCTTTGCAGGCAGCCCTGTAATAGAAAACAGAATGCAGAGTCTTGGTTGGAAGGACTAGCCCCTGCAGTGGGAATGCTTGGGTCCCACCGTCAGGAGGAAACCTGAGAGTCAGAACCCCTCTTTATTGTTCAGGCTGGTAAAAAGTTGCATTTTGGCTTCTACAGACTATTACATGACCAGGCTCAGAAAGACAGGCATATCAGCACGTGCAGCATTTTGGGAACGCTTCTAAAATTGTGGGCTCATGAGCAAGGCAGAAGTCCCACCATTTATGTCAGTGACATTTAAAGTTTTGAGATTGAGATTGTTTCAGTTGCATTTGAAACTCTTCCAGAGGGCCAGGTTTTCAGAAATAGCCACGTATTTGTTGCCTGAGGAGGTTTGAACACCCAGACTGAGACATTTGTACTGATGCATCCCCAAACCGCTGACCACTTCTGTAAAGATTGTGAAGCTGGTCTCTATACATCTGTTTGGGTTATGTTTATGGTCCTATTGCAGGCACAGAGTTTTGCCCTCGATTTCAATAGAATTGTAGTTTCCCTTGGCATCTCTGCTTCTCTTGTGTTCAAGGCTCAGTATTGCTCCTTCACTAATTGCCTGAGTCCTCCAAAAGGGTATTCTCTGACAATACAGTGTTTTTACAACAGAAAACATTGTCTCACATTTTAATAACCGTATTAATAACTGAGAAAGCTAGAGAGAGATGTTTCTTTGCTGACACACTGTGACAGTGAGCCAAAGAGCTTGATTTCTTCAGCTTTCAGAGGGGTGGCATCCCATTTCTCCAGTTCTGGGAGATCCTTTGGGATTCATCCAGTGTAGTTGCAGAATCCTCAGAGTATTTTCTGTCTGTGCTATGTAATAACAACAATTGTCCTTGATCTAAACTGCATGAGCAGCTCCATACTTGCAACTTCCATTAAGCTACACTGTTTTTGATTACTAACTCTTTAAACAGCTGAATGAGAGGACAGAAGAGAAAAGCAGTGGAAAGGATTGGCGGGAAAGCAGCTGATGAAAAACATTTGCAAATAGGGAAGATGCCCTAGTAATGAAAGTTGGCATGAGTCCTTAAAAGCACCATCACCAGAAAGTACCAGCAAGAAACTAATACCTGCCTTCTCCCTAGTCAGCACATCATTCTGCTGTGCTGTAGTTCTGCTGAATGGCTATAAGGTGCTCATACAACTGAGCCTTAGCTAAGGAAACAATTACCTCATCCCTATGTTTCTAACACATACTGGAATTGCTAATATATTTACTGATAGATATGTTTCTTTTGGACCGTTGGAAAGTTTTGAAGTTTTGACCATTTTTAACACTGAAGTCCAGAAAAAAATTCTGTCCGATTTGTTGTTTCCTGAAAGATTGGTGGTCAGAAAGTTTTTTGTGTTTGTTTGGGTTTTTGGGGTTTTTTTTAACGTACGGAGAGTAGAAGGGAAAAACACAGCTCTTATGACAATTTTTTATTTTTGTTTTCTGGGAGAAGCATAGGATGGATGTATCTCTTTGCCTGGTGTTAACTTAGAGTTCTTCCTTATCTTGCGCTGATGTTTGTTTGGCTGATTCTGTATGTTCTTAATTCCTTCCAGTTACTGACTTTCTGTCATTAATAGGTGCCTTTCTGTTGTGCAGACAGAGTAAACCCCTTTGAGGCCTTTAAGATTTATGTTGTTAATAGTATTTACGTTTTGGCATTTGATCGTTGGTGCTTGAAAATCTAGTAGCTATTTCTGTAGGGCTCAGCTCTGCCTTTACTCAGTTTTCTGCCATGGACAGCCCCATTGCTCAATGACAGTGTGATTTCCATCCAAGCCAGTTAAACTGGACTTCCACGTGTGGTGTGTGACTTTGCTGGCTTGCATATTCCAAGGATGTTTACTCACTGATAATTTTTAAAGTTGCTCTAATTTGACTTAGGTGATGTATTTGCACTGTACTCTTGTATGGTAGCCTTTATTCAGAGGTTAAGTTCAGTGATTTGCAAAAATCAAAACTTTATTGTGGCTTATTTATACCTGTGCACAACTAGAGCTACCTCAGACTCTAGGAAGAAGCAGCTGGGAACAGCAGAAGGTTGGATGCTGAGGTGATGCAGAAATGATGTAACGTGGGCAAGGAGACCCGACCCGCTGAGCAGGGAATATAAAGAAGGATTTGAGGGGAGAGGGTGGTTCCCTCTATGTCTTGGAAAACCAACTTTCTTTTCTCTTTGCACTTAGCAGTTTGATTTCATGTGCTGATCACAAGAGTTATTACTTTGAAGGACCAAAACTTTGAATCATGTGCTAGATGTTCAAAACATGATGAAAATGCCGAGACATGTAGTACGTAATGGCTTTGTTGCTGTGGTCAGGAGGATTTAGGTGGAGCAGCAGGCACTGGAATGGCATTTTGCAAGATTTAGCTGTTCATTTCAAGAGGATAATGGAACAACATTGCATGTCCTTTTCCATAACTGACTGTGGCTTTCTCTTTGGCCTTTATCACTTGATTATTGGGTTTTGTGTGCTTTTTCCTCTTCGAATACTCCTGCTAAGCCCTTTAAAATTATTGTGTGTTTCAAGAAAAACAATCAGGACTTAAGAGACATTTTTTTTGGAGTGAGGGAATCTGGAGTTTGTTTAAAGAAAGGGGATCTGAAGAAGATAAAACAGAGATATCAGTTATGCAGAACTAATGACGCATTCCAAAGGAGAATTGAAGAGCCATACAACTCCATGAAGTGCTCCATTCTGTATTAGCTTTTTCACTGGGAAATCTTTTGAAAGACCAGAATCACACACACATGTATTATACATAAAACTCTGTAATTCATGAAAGTATATTTGGATCTAACACTGCATGAGGAAGCCCATGGCATCCTCATGGAACAAGCAAACGACACTAAATTCCCTAGGCAGAAATCAAAGCCTTTCCAAAGTAACCTCATTACCAGCAGATGTTTGAATTGCTGTAATAGACATATACCCTTGCTGCACATACAGCATATGCTGCCTTGAAAATCTGGGTTTTTTCTCCCCTTAGATGCTCCTGTAATTCTGGGAACATCCTGCCCAAAATTGTCAACGTGTGTTCTCAGGTGAATCTGAGGAAAAAGCTGCAAGAGATAGATGAGAGCATTTTAAAAGTAAGATAGAAAACTGCCAGATTGTCAGAGCTAATAGAGTGACAGCTTGAGTGTGAAAACGCAAGTGCTGTGCTGCAGTATCCCAGGGATCAGCCAGCCCTTTATTCAAGGAGAGAGGAGAGAGCAGCAACAGCAAACCTAAATTAACAATTCAGGCTGACAGAAAACATCATTTCTGAGTCAAACAAGAAAGAATAACTTGAAAAACAGTTAGACTGAGTGTTGTTTATGTACTACAGATATTTCAAACTCAAGAAAAACTGAGGAAGTAGTGATGGTTGTTAAATGATGATTTAAAATTATTTGAAGTAGCTATTAATATTGCAAATGCTTCTGTTAGGCAACCTGCTTCCTTGAGGCAGGTAATTTAATCCTATTTCTCAGAAGTGCAGTTGGTTTCTTCTTCCAATAGGTTTAGGGCATTTGAATTAGTGAGAGGCAGACATAGTGGGGAAATACTCTATTATCCTTAGCCTTTGGTAAGTCTGGGTAATTAGTGAAACATTTGAAAGAGATATCTTTCATTATCATGCAATTTCAAAATAATTTTTTCACCTGGTAGGGTTGTCATGTGTATTGACTGATAACACATGGGTAATATATGAAACATCTACCTTGGAAGTACCTGCCATACAGTGGTTCTGAGTTGGTGAGTTGAAGGTCCCATGGTTAGATATATTAAAAAACCTCATAAAACAGCACCTTGCCAGCACTCGTTCATTTGAACTGGGGGGGGGGGGGGCATTTGGCCTCTTTGGGGCAATATTTGTGTGCCAGCTAAGAATTCCTTGTGCTTATTTACATCAGAATCCCTAAATCTCCTCCCGACGAAAATGAGAAACATCAGTAGACTGTCAACTTTGCTTTTAAGGATGAACTTTACAAGCTGTAAAAGAAACAAATTTCAGGGAAAAACAGGAGAACGATAAAGGAAGAAACAGTAATCTCCATACTGAAGGAATAAGCTTGAGACTGAAGATGTTCTCTTCCCAGTTCATTCACTGGCTTCCTGCCTGATCTTTACCGCCAATATCTCTCTGGATTTCTGCTTCCCATCTGTAACAAGGGAAATACTATTTTTTTTCCTGCTTTTTATTTGTTTAGTCAGCTAGCTTTTTGGGCAGGGAGCTCTTTTATGCTGTGCACAGTAAGAAGCTTAGTTCTGTGGGACCTCAAGAGACTGTGGTAATGTGAACAGTAACAAAGGAGCAGGAAGATGTGCAAAGGCATGTTTTGGGAAAGATGGCCAGTAGCTTACTTTTTTTTTTTCCCCCTTTCTTTCTTTTTTTGGGGGAGGGGACAAATTCTTTTGCCTTAGTTGCCAGGGAAGTTAAAGCATTTCTGAAATGTAGCTTTGAACAGTTTGTCACAGCTCAGCACAGTGCTCAGTAGGCCATGTGGCTTCTTTGTGGTAGGATCCCCTGTTGCAGTGGTTACCCGGAATATGATTGCCATTCTTGTCATTGGTCCCAGATTTTTGTTAGCAATGAATAGTAATTGTGAGTGTTAACAATTAAGCAGACAGCAGTATTGGTGGGGAAACACCTGGAGGACAACACAGTCACTGGTCACAGCCAGCGCATCTTCATGAGGGGAAAGCGTTGCTTGTCAAACCTGATTTCCTTTTACGATACGGTAACCAACCCAGCTGATCTAAGAAAGCCAGTAGATGTAATCTTTTTGGACTTCAGCAAAACTTTTGGTACTCTCACATTATCCTTCTGGACAAAACATCCAGCACACAGCTGGATAAACACGTCATGTGATGGGTGAGCAACTGGCTCTCACAGGCCAGGCACAAAGACTTAGAGGGAATGGGATGACGTCAGACTGGCATTTGGTCACTGGTGGGATTCCACAGGGCTCCATCCCTGGCCCAGTTCTCCTCAACATCTTCATTAACAACTTAGACATGGGACTTGAATGCTAAGTAAGTCTGCCAACAACACTAAAGTGAGAGGAGCTGTTGACTCTCTCAGACAGAGACATGGCAGATTAGAGAGATAGGCATTCACCAACCATATGAAGTTTAACAAGGGCAAGTGCCAGATTCTGCACCTGGGATGGGGCAACCCTGATTGCATGGTCAAACTGGGGAATGAGAGGCTGGAGAGCCGTGCCATGGGAAAGGGACATGGGGTCCTGGTTGATGGGAAGTTGGATATGAGCCAGCAGTGCCCTGGCAGCCAGGAGTCCCAAGCATGTCCTGGGGGGCATCAGGCACAGCATCACCAGCTGGGCAAAGGAGGGGATTGTCCTGCTCTGCTCTTCATGGGGGCAGCCTCACCTCAAGTGCTGGGGGCAGTTCTGGGTGCCACAATATAAAAAAAGACATAAAGCCATTAGAGAGTGTCCAAAGGAGTGTCATGAGAATGGTGCAGGGTCTGGAGGGGAAGCCACATGAGGAGCTGCTGAGGTCACTTGGTCTGTTCAGCCTGGAGAAGAGACTGAGGGGAGACCTCATTCCTCACAAGCAGAAGTGGAGGGGCAGGCACTGATCTATGTACTCTCTCGTGGCTAGGGACAGGACCCGAGGACACAGCATGAAGCTGTGTCGGGAGGTTTGGGTTGGATATTAGGAAAGGATCTTACACCCAGAGGGTGTTTGGACACTGGAACAGGCTCCACAGGAAAATGGTCACAGCACCAGCCTGACAGAGTTCAAGAAGTGTTTGGACAACACTCTCAGGCACATGATTTGACTCTTGTGATGTCTTGCATGGGGCCAGGAGTTGAACTCCTTGATCCTGATGGGTCCCTGCCAACTCAGCATATTCTATGAGTCTATGAATTCAGTAGGGTAGAGGTGGTGGATTTGGCCAGTGTCTGATCATGTAATTTGATGTGCACCTAGATGTGTGCTGGCTGTTCCCCACAGCATGTGAAATAACTCCCTCACACACTTATCTAAACTCAGGTTTCAGAGGTGAGTCAGATCAACCTGAGGCATTGGATGTTGTGACCTTCATTCTCCCTGGGCATAATTTCTGTGGGAAAAAGTTACTGTGTAGACAGATGTGTACCTTTAATTTTCAGACGTTGTGACAATACTATTTTCAGCCGGGCAAAATGCATTTTGCCCATAGTCTGGTCTGTAACTGGAGCTGCATCTGTTGCTCCTGGGAATGCCAAACCTCACATCTGATCTGAAATGCCAATGAGCCCATATGAAGCTGTTAATGTTTGTGTGAGGTTTTTTAGTCCTCATTACCAACCTGATAGAAAGATAATTCCTCAGCTGCTGTTCCAACCTGTGGGATTTTACCCACTTAATTAATTTTCTTTCTTGTTAAAAAAGATCTCATTTTATGCACCAGGAGCTGTGCTTGACTTGCTTTTCAGAGACTCTTCTCATGTCTATATCAAAGGCACAGAGGCCCCAGAAATTGGAGGGTGAGCCCGAGGGGCAACGTGCTTGTGGAGGCTAAGCTTGGAAACGCTGCCTTGTGTGCTAAGGGCAAGCTCCTGGAGGGGAGTTAACTCTGCACTGTGGAGGGGATCCTGGTTCCTTCCCTGCTCCCCCCTTTTGCCAGCACTCAGCAATAAAATGGAAGCTTGTGACATGACCAAAGGATAACAAACCTCTTGCTGAATGCCTGCTGAGAGTTTAAAATGCCAGCCTGCACCACCCTCCCCAACCTTTCAGCATGTCAGCAAGCTGTCTATGTAAATAAATACTCATATCAAACAATAAGCAGATGCCTTTTTAACATGCACTGTTTCAGGCTGAGACTCAGTTCTGGTGCAGCTCATCTCAACATCTGTCAAGCTAATGCCAACTCCACAGCTCCCTTTCACTTGAATTTAATGCACAAAGATTTGTGTTGTGTTAAGTAATGAGGAATTGGCTTGGTTTACATCTGTTTTGGTGTTATTCCTGATGCATAAAATGTTACATGGGAATGCTTTGTGTTCCTCCTGATCTCTGTGTCAGTATGTAGTGCAAACTCTTGTTGCTTATGCTTGATTAAATGGCTTTATACAACCATGTGTGTGACTGTACAAGTGTACAAGGAGGAAAAAAAGGTCATTTGCAAAATATACCATCATTGGGGCCCCAAAACATAGAAACGTTGAGGTAGGGAGGACACTGTGACAAGGGTTGGATTTAGAAAAATTTTTGTAGAAGCTAAATTCCAGCAGGGTCACTTGTGCCCCTTAAATCCAACTCAGGAGCCGCAGAGTCTAAAGCCCCACGGGTATGGGGATAAGTGCAGTGTTGTGGGAGCAGCACCCGTGGGCTGCTAGCCTGGGTCAGGTCGTGTCTAATCCAGGGTCTTGTCTCTGATAGCAGCCAGCACTGATTAGAGAGAATGTAAGACTGGGGCAACAACCGGGAGAAATTCCACATTAAGCTCTTGTTTATTTTTGTTTTCATATTAAAAATATATTGAGCCCAGATGATCCAAAGTCCACTGGACCTATTCCTCTATTGAAAATTCACTTGCAGACTAGAGGAGCGTTGGATCCTCTAGTGCTGCTGTCCATCTCTGTCCCTCTGCATCAACCTTGGAGAAGAAGCTTGCTTTTTATTTTCTTTATTGACATTTCTCACATGCTACTGCTTTTGCTCTGGTGAGATACTAAGGAATCACATTTTTTAAAAAAACAAACCAGACAGACTCTTTATGCATGCAACAAGTCTTTAAGACAGCTCTCTGTCAGATTTTTCTGGAGTCTGCTGACAGAAAGAATATTCCTGCTGCCTGAGACAGTTTCAATTGGATTACGTATAAACAAAGCAGGAGAGAGAGGAGAGGCATGATCCTCCACTGGAGAGGAAGATTTATATGACCTGATACATCTTGTATTTCTTAATATTCCTTGAATAGAGATGATTGAAGTCTCTCATCTGAGCAAGCATGCACAGAAGACAAAATACATTATTAGTGATCTTAAACATATTAGAGCCTTCTGCCTCTGATCACAGTGGTGCATCAGCTGGGATAGTAATAGGGGATGAATGGGGTTTGCCTACATGGACAGGACTGTTCTTCCATAATGGAGAGGGAAAATTACTACTAAAGATGCCATTGAATCAAATTTTTGATGACTCTCTGTATGCCTGCCTGTGACACTTTCCATGTTGTAATTTCAGATCACCTTACAAACCTGAATAAACTTTTTTTCCCCCCTCACTGTCTTCAAAGGCTGGGAGCTAATATGCCATACCTTATGTCTGGAAGGACTACGATGGTGTTCAGTAGGATATGTCTTTTTTAGGCAGCAGGCACTTTGTCCTGTGCAGAAGTGTATGGACATGTGCATTTTCTACATACACGCACTTGCACCTCTCAAATATTTGCCCTTGCGCTTCAAAGAAACCAGGATGTGGCCGGTATGTGTGTATTTGAAATGCCAGGTTGTACAGAGCAGAGAAGAGGCTTGTAAACAAACACCCATGGGAGGATGAACCACGGCTGAAAGCGTGCTGGAAGAGTCCTATGGAGATACGGGCATGGAGAACATCTGCCCAAGTACCATCTGGTGGGCCCCTCTACTGCGTGTAAGATGAATGTCCAGGGTGCAGAGCACTCCTCACCAGTGCCCCTGTGCTCCCACTGAACCCTCTCCCTCATCCTGGGGAAGTGTGAAATAACACCTCTGTGCTGGGGAGCAGGGAGCTGCTGACAGAGGGCTGATACCCTGTGAGTGGGAGGAATTTCCTTTCATGTGGTCTGGTGTGACATTAGCACTTTCCAGCTGGCTTGTAGGTGGCTTTGTAATCCCTGGATTGACAAATGGCAGTTCAGCTCAGTATGGCTGTCATCTTCAGACAGCATGACAGAGAAGGGGAACTTGACATGTCCTGCTGCAGCCCTGTCTCAGTGTCTTATGGTGCTGCTGGGTGGAGTTGCTGTGACAAGACCTTCTCTGCCAGCTTTTCATCTTGGTCTTGAAGGAGGTGCTAAGCATTGTGTGATGCAGAGGGGTCAGAGATGCTACCTGATATTGCGTATGGACAGTTGGCATTAGCCTGTGATCCTGGAGTGGCTGGGCAGGGCAAAGGATTTTGGCTTCAAAAGAAAGCAAAGCTGCAAGGTAGACTAGAGAGGAGAGAATTAATATCATGAAATGGATTTACATGGCGCCATCTTCATATCTGAACTGGAGCTGTCAGGGAGAATGAGATCCAGACTCGCTGCTGTTCTCCAGAGAGAAGCTGTTATGGAGCGATTGCTCAGTTACAGTGATGGCTCCACCTCTGTGCCCTGTGTCTGTCTGATTTCTGCAAGTAGAAAACAGACGTAATCTGGTATGATCCCTTCTCCTTGCCCATTGGCCTTTCATGCCTTCCTGCAGGCTCTGATTTACCTTCTTTTGCTTGCCTTATTATTTTCACCCCTTGAACACCTGTTGGTGTCTTCCTCCCACCCTGACCTGCCTCTCAGCTCCATCACCTTGCCTTCTTCTTCATCCTCAATCATTTCTGGCTCCCTCCATTCAGGATAAGTGGTACTTTAACATTTATCCAGTAGGTGAACAGGTGTGTGCACGTTTATTGCATACAGTACAGAAAGGGGGGTGTGTGTGTTAAACATTTGACTACCTATATTTTATCACACACTATTCCATCCTCTGTTCTGGAACTTGCCATTTGGGAACTTCCTGGGTGTACTTCTCCTTTGCTGTGCAGAGGAGTGAGAGGGGAAGATGCAGAGCAACTCTCTTGCTTCTTTCTTATTCTGCTGAATATAGTCCTGTCCTCCTCCTGCCTTCCAGTCAAAGCCCTTTTCTTGTCAGCCTAATGAACTGGAAAGTAAGGAAGAAGGTTTTGCCTTTAGTCCAGACCTTGACAGGGTCTTCAGGGTCACTGCCAGATGCTTTCCCTCACTTCTTTCAAGTGTACAAGAAAGAGTTGGTCTTTACCCAAGCAGGAGGAAGCAAAACAAGGTGGCAGTCTTCTCCTCAGGTCCAGTATGTGTCTTATGTATTTTTCTTGCTGTTTCTGACAGGCTGACCAGCCTCGATCACAGCGCTAGAGACCTGAAGCAAGGATCCTGACCGATGCATGTTCACTGCGGCCTGACTTCTTGAGGAGAACAAGTATTTCCCTGAAAGTCTTCTCCTTCAAAGCAGCACACAGGTAAGGCAGCCAGTGCTCCTCATACTCAGGCTCAGCTGCACTGGATTAAGCAAAGGACTTTTTCCATTCATTTGGCTCAAGAGGAGCTTTGTCACCAGTGCTTGCCATGTCTATAAGGGTGAAACCTTACAATACATTTACAGTATGGGGAACGCTTTTCAGCAAAAATGTACTTTCAGAGGATCAGGACTGCTCATATGGTTGAGATAAATATAGGTTAAAAGCATGGGAGGAGTATGCTGAAAAAAGAAAAAAGTTACATACGAGGTATTAATAAAGCAATACTTAGATCTTGTGCTCTAAAATAATTTAATATTGGAAATACCTTAATTTAAACAGAAAAGTTTTAAAGAAAAAGGAATAAAGGAATGTATGTTATGGGGAAAGGGTTAAGTAAGAAATTAATTTAATAATGTAGTTTTCAACTAGGAAAGATATCTCAGGTCATCCATAACTGAAAAAAACAAACACAAAAGCCTTGCAGTTCTAATTGCTATGACTCACGGAAACCAGATCTAGAAAAAATGAGGCCCTTTAGTCCAAACTCTTAATCCCCTACTAGTATGTAACATCATTCTCAGCAGCGTCTACTAGTCCTGATTTAAATGATGGGATTTTCCCTTGTCCCCTTGGGATACTATTGCACAGACTAATAGAATTAATCTGCTTACTTCTCTTTCAACCCCTGACCACTGCAGATGCAATTAGTAGTAGGTGATGGGAGGATTCTGTTTCCTATGCTGTATTATGAAGGCTTAGGGCTGTATTGTGTTAAACCAGACATCAGTTGCAAGCGTGTTTGCATGAGTGTGGCTTATCTGTCAGTACCCATTCCAGCCCCATAAACATCTCTGAACTACATTTCTCAGACTCAACAGCTTTTCTACAATCCTAATTCAGGATCTGATAAGGCACAGACTAATGTATTTGAATGCCTGTGAGAAAGATAGTATGATTGGGAGCTAAAGTGAAATGCAAAGTCATACGCTGCCAGTGCTAGAGACTCACAGAGGCAATTTACTTCTGTGCTTCTGGAGCATTCTCTGGTCTCTTTGGCTTTTCTCCCAGATGATTTGGTAGGATGAGATACCTTTTTGCTGTGTGTGGTGCTGCTGGTACCACTGCACCTTTCCATCTGTGAATTTCAGGCTTGTCTTAGATGGATGTTGTGGGCTTCTGCTAATGTTTACTGAAAGCCTCCAGTCAAATAGCCAGATAAATATGAAGTCAAATAAATTGAAGCTGGAAAATCATAGCTGGTTGTATTTAGTTAATGCAAAGTAGAGCATCTTTCTGTGGCATTTCACTTGGTTTGCTTCTCAAATTTAGAAAAGTTTTATTAGGGAGAACAGTTAGTTTCTAAAGCAGATGAATGGAGTTTCGATCAGGTTGCCTCTGGAGAGTACAGCAACAGCTGAGCTGTATGAACTCCTTTTGTGGACACATGGATTCATCCACTTCCAAAATGAATTAAAAACAACATCCTAATACAGAAAGCAACGGCAATATAATTACTATTGGATGTTTGAATGAGGCTTCAATGTGAAATGGAGCCTGGGGGTCCTGAAAAACTGGGCATGTGCCAGCTGTCCACATGGGCTCTGTCCTCTGACACTAAAGGAGGAGGTTACAATCCTGTTCCTCCTCCCTCCCAGTAAATCCTGGCTCTAACGTGCCATAGCTTTTCTGGAGTATTTCCTCAAACAGAAAGCCTAAATATCATCTTAGCCACTGGTCGAGTCTTTCACTATCAAGATAATTAAGCTTATTAAAATTTTACTAGTTTGCCTGTGTTTGTCAAATCTGAAATTCTTAAACACTGAAAATTGCAAAGATTTGATGTGCTCAATGAGTCCAGTGCTAATTTTCCCATTGTTTTTAATCACTTGAAACTCTTTTTTGATTTGGTGCTTGGCTGCTTCATGTGGTTTCGTAATGTACTTGGAAGGATGGGGAGGTGGAGACTAAAGCCAGGGGTAATGATCCGTAGCACTTTGGATCATCTGCAGCATATGTTCCCTGTCCCTGCTTTGCCAGCCAAGCTTTATTCCAGTGAAAGTGTCAGTAAGCCCAAGGCAGATAGGTACTGTTTCTCCTCTCCTCTTCGCTTTTTCTTTACCCTGAAAGTTTATCTTGGTACTCGCTTTTTAAAAGGTTTGCATTAGCTGGGAGGCGGTGAAGTAAAAGGCATGCTTTAAATACAGATGCTGGTGATGCTGGTGATAGTCCTTTCAAAAGCTGCATTTCTCAAGCTGGGAGCTATTGACCCCTTTCAGTGCAGTCACAAAGAAATCCAAGAGGAAATGGAGGGTGAGGGCCAGCAGGGAATATATATATATAATTTTTTTTCCCCAAGTCTTCTTCTTACTCCACCCCCTGCCAAGCTGGCTATTGTTTGTGCCTCCACATGGGATACCAGTGGCCATATAAGGAAAATGGCATAATGCTACATTCTTTCTAAAAATTGATTTTTTACAGTTGCTTTTTCTTCCTCTCTTGCTGAAAGTTGTTCTGTTTTGGTGCAAGCTCTAGGCAAAAGGGAAGTGGGATACATGGTATACAGCCCATGATATACACATATAATGTCTTGGGCTGTGCAAAAAACTTACTTTGTCTCTGTTAGTTCAGGTGATGAGGCAAAGCAGCAAAATAGCAAATGATGAGGTCCAGCTACTATGACAGGAGCAGAGGATGTTGCATGTCCCTGCTTCTTGAACTCAGTAATAATGAGTAATAATGATGTTTGTTTTCTCGCCTTTTTTTTCTTGCTTTGAGAGGATTCTCAGGCCATGGGACAGAGGCACAGAGCACCCCTCTGTGTCCCTTTTCATTCACAATCTACCTTTTATTCATGTATGTTTGCAGCTGAAGTGCTGAGTGAGTGGCATGCTCCAGTTTGGGCCAGCAGCTCCCTCTGCTCTGTTGGATGGCTAAGCCCACTGCTGGGGAAGAAAGACCACAGTGCAATTATCACAGCAGGCACCTGAAATGCTTGAGCCTGCAGGAAGCGAGGCTGTGAGCAGCAATATTTTGGGGGGCTGAAGTTCTGCGGGTAGCAGGGGTCAGCCTAAACATGCACCATCTCAGGAAAAGGACTCCTGAAGTCTGGGATTTTTTCCTGGTGCAACTGTCACTTGTTGATGAACAGAAACTGCCTGCTTTTCTGAAGTAAGTCTGAACCTCAAACATGTCCACTTAGCAGCTTCTACAAAGGAATAGCTGAAGCAACATGAGCACAAAGAAGGTTGAATCCTCTGGCTCCAGAAAGCAGAGGCAGAGCCTGGAGTGGGAAAAGTATAGGTTTGGGAGCTGGGAAAAAGATAACTCTTGGAGAGGAATGAGTGTGTGCTTGTGCATGTGAGCATAAGATTTGGGCACTCTTCCTTGTGCGTCCTCTTGTAGCCTCTTGAATTGGGATGCAGTTTTTAGTTGTGCTTCCTGTGGTTGCCATCACTTCTGATTCCTTGTGATGCTCTGCTGATTGTCCCTATAAAAGTCTGTTCAACAACTGATAATGTTGCAAACTTGTTAAAAATTAAAGTAGAAAAACCCAATTCCTTCTTAAAAAGAAGAAGCAACAAATTTTGAGGTCCATTTACCACAATCATGTCACAATACTCAATCTGTGTTATTCTGAGGTGTGATTACAGAAGTGGAAAAAGGGGAAGTACTTACTATAAACACTTTTTTTGGCAGAATATTAATAGTTCAATATTATTATGATGATTATCTGTGTGTGCATTGGCAATATACAGTTTTTCTTATTAAAATGTTGAACAGTTTGACAACTTTTAAAGAAACTGCAATTTTGTGAGAATGGAGTAAGGACTTTTTAAAGGTTTGGTGTTTTTTATATAAGCCTGTAAATGGAGGCTGCATTGACCAAATAATAGGATATCGTACTGAGAAGGTTCTAATTTTCTTTAATTTTTCTTTTGACTGTGAATTAAGTTGTTTGGAGAAGCTGTGCTACTCTCAAATATCTACAAAATTAGTCTCCAAGAGAATCTTCTTCTGTGATAAATTATACTTATACTAGAGATAAAACTGGGAAGGCCTTCTGGGCTTTGCTTTACTCTGGGCTTTAGCTGGCACCAACATGGCAGCGGAATGTTCTCACGCAGCTTTTTTCTTCGTGAAAGGTAATTTGGTGCCTCCTAAATGCTGTCCACTGTGGTATCAAGAGGAGATAGCACTCACAGCAAGTGGTGTGGAGCAATGAGATGCCCCATGTGCTCGGTTCCAAAATTACCAATGAAGCGGCAAATGACTTTTGACACGTACATGGCTGGCATGGGACGTCTGAATTAACACTGCACAGTTAAATGGGATGCTCCTGGCCCGACAGCCGTTGTTCCAAGCTCCCTGCAAACTCCCAGGCCACGAGTTTTGGTCACAGCCTGCTCGCATTAGAACTGTCCCAGGAGCTGCGGTGGCCCGCGTTTGTTGTGCGCGCTGCCAAGGGAGAGAGGAGCGTCAGGGGTGAGTGCCAGGTCAGCCATGCATCCTGAGCTCTTTCTCTGAGGAGCAGCACTTGGGGTCTCTGCTGGGGTAGCAGGAGGTTTCAGCTCTTCTGCTGCCAAAGGTGCTGTAAGGGACCTCATCAGGCTGTAAGTGGCTGCTGACAATGTGTCACGTGTTTGCCACTTCTGTCTCTTATGGGTCTAGAGGACTCAAACGTCGCTATGGCTGATTGTGCCAGCAATGGATTGACCTTTCCAGAGGTATTGCCCCAGAGACTTGGAGCTGATGCTTCTGATGCTAACCATGGTGCATGTGGGGACTAGTTTGGGCTGTGCCTGTTTCCCTATGAAGTTGGGAGCTTGTGTAACATGGAAACGATCATGATGGAGGAGGAAAGAAATTGCCATTAGAAATATATCTCTAACAGTTCCTGTCACTTAGACCTAATGCTACAGAGTAATTTAAAGCTTTTTTTGACTAGCTATATCAGAGGTAAAGTGCTTTGTCAAGGGAAAATGAGGTTTACCCAATGTGACAGGACAGGAAAGCAAAGCTGCCTTGTGCCGTGTTCCGGGTGGAGTGTCTGACACAGGGTGTCACTGGGTATGGCAGTGAAGGCTTTGCATTGCTTATTTTGAGTCCTACAAAAGTGCATTCGCTTTTGATTTGTGCATTTTGAAAACTACTGGGTGAAGCTGGAGACTTACTTTAAAAGCTGCTAGAACTATTCTCTCACTGTAGAGATTTCTCAGGAAACAGATACATAAGAGGGGTATATGTGCATGTATTTGAAGCTTTTATTCTTGGGCTTATGAGTAAGAGCTGGGATCAGTGAAAGGTGATAACTAGTAAAATCAGTAATAAGCATAGTATTACCCTCTAAGTAGTGAAGTGGGTTGGGGGAGTTTTGCATTCAATTATTAGCTCTGTGCCTAGGCTGCATACTGACAGTGGGAATGAGCTTGATTCCTCTCTGCCTTCCTTCCCCATCTGTATAAAGATGCTAATACAGCTGATAAGCTTTTTCTTGTAGGAAATTTATTTGATTTTGTGTAGAAACTAGCTTTGTGGAACTTTGCATTCCTTTTCAGAGAAACCTGAAGATGAAAATTTTTAATTCCAGAGGGTTTATCTTCATATTTTTCCCCGTTGTTCCTTCTTTCTGTGACAAAACAGGAATGGGGAAGGGAAGAAAAAATGAAAGGACTAATCCAGAAATTCCCTTTCCTTACCTGTAAAACTGCATATCAAAAAATTTCTATGTGTCTCACATTAAAAAGAAAATAAATTGAAAACGAGTTGATTTTTAAACTTGCAGAGTATGAAAAAGGTTATTACTACTCTCGAATGCCCTGACCCGTTCCAAAGCTGAGGTTTCTTGCTTGCACTGATGCATCTATTTAGTGCAAAATCTTGAGAGCTCTTTTGAGAGAGGAGCCTACACATAGGTCAGCTGCTGGACAGGCTTGTGCACAGTAAAGATAATGGTAATGATAATCTGCTGTCTGGTTTGTCCTTTGTAAGATGACTCATGCTCCTGTTACCTTCTAATGGATAGGAGTTGCATCCTTGGCAGACATTACATTTGTTGACCGTTGTTGGCAGATAAGAAAGTAGGAGCAGCCTTGGACATGTTTGTGCTGGACATTTAGGGCTGTTCCCCTCGGAAGTGTGTGGCAGGAGAGCTAAGGTAGAGAGGACACACAGGCATTTCGCGGCTGGATGACATGGAGGGCGTTACAATGGCAGTGCTCTCCCTGTATTTTAACTTCCTCTGTCTGGAGGTCTTGAGCTGAATGTGTGACTGTCTGCAGCTATTCCTTCTCCCAAAAGTGGAGTACAGCACATGTATAAGTAGACCAACACCCCCAGCAGCATGTGCAAATATAAATGTGTTTCAAATAAGTATGTTTAAGCAACATTATAAAGCAACATTATAAAATTCCTTTTTTAATCATCTGTGAAAGGTTTATTTTCAAATGCTCAATCACTAACAAGGTGCTAATTTTCAGATGGACTTGTAGCACTGTCTTGACATTTCAAAGTATCTAGGAGCTTTAACAGGCTTAGTCCCTCCCTGCAGCATAGCAGGAGCCAGGCCCTGAGCCCAGGAGGGTAGGAGGAAGCTCTTCCTGTGAACTGGCTTTGTGTAATTGCCACCCTGAACTGTTTCTGACACTCCTCCCTGATGACTGTTAATGGCAGGATATTAGAGTTCATGGCTATCCAACTCACTGGTTTCCCCATGTTCTGCAGCCGGGTTATCAGGCATGGGCATTCTTGCTGCTGTCTGGGTAGCCCTTGCTGATGCTAGAGAGAGAAAGATGGGCACTCAGTGCAGTACAGAGGACATGTTTGGCAAAGCAGAATTTGTCACTGACTCCTTGAACTGACCTGGACCATTTATAACATTTCTGGCTGCAAAGTATGTCCAAGAGTACATTCCAAGAAAGCTAAAAATAATATCCTCAACCTTAACTTATTTCTCCCACAAGGATTCAGTTAACAAGAAGGAAAGAGTTTGTTCTTTTTTCCCCCACACAAAAGTGTTCAGCTCTCAGAATGGAGCTATAAGTTTATCACAAGTTATTGGCCTGTAAGTTGAGTTGGCTTCATGTATGGATCACGTTACTGGAAAGTATAATCATTTGCCAGGACTGCCTTTGCTTTTCCATATCCCTTTCCATCTCCTAATTCTGTATGTTATCTGGTAGTAGCACTGAAGGCCAAAGTCTCTCTGAACTGATTGGAACCAGGAGTTGGCGTTCTGCTGTTCTGGGTCCTTCTGCCAAAAGCCAGTGTTCAAAGTAAAGACTGTAAGTACAGACTACTTACATGAGCACAATTTATGGTTGTTTAAAATACCTGAAGATCAGTACAGCAAAGCTCTGATTCTCCTGGAGACTTAGTATGACCACACAGTGGATAAAGTTGTGTATATTCCACAAGTCATCTCAGGAAACGGGGATAAGAGATGGTGACTTCTAGAAAGCAGTGATGAAATGTTTTTTGATTGTTTTGGTTTTTGGTTTGGTTTTTTTTTTCCCAAGATGCAGTTGGAAAGAACTCATTTGGAAAACTCCAGACTAGCTAAACGTAAATCCAGATGTTCAGGACTAGCAATAGAAATCCCCCAGGGTACACAATAGTCCTGAGTGTTAGGTGTACAAAGCTAATCCCAAGATGCTGCCTGAGCTCCTTGGGATCTTGGTCTTTTGCTATGTGTTTTTTCTATTGATCAAGAGTAATGCCAATTGATAAAAAATCTAGTGTTCTGATGGTTCTTCTCCTGTGAATAGAAAATCATCTGTGCATATCAAGTCCGTGAATCACATCTCTGTACTAGATAATTTTTATGAAAGATAGAAATTAGACTTTTATATCCAAAAATCTTCACAGAGAACGTATATCTTCATAAAATTAAGTTAAAATTAAATAAATAGTTTCAATCAACAGTAGAGCTACATATATATATATATTTGTAAACATTAAAATATTTACTTCCAGATTTGTTAATGCAATATATTTTTGATTTAGAAATGTCAAAGCTAAACTTTTTAATATCTCAAAATGAAACCTACATTTCCTATTACAATTAGATCCAAACATTTTATAAAAAGAGGTTTTGGGTTGTTTTGTGTGGTGTTTTGCTTGGGATGTTGGTGTTTTTAAGTTAGAAAATGTAAAAAAATAAAGTTTCATCTTAGATTGAACAAAACTTTGGGGAATTAATGTGAAGAAATACCTTTGGGGTTTTTTTTTGTTTTAGAAGAAAACTCTTCCAATTCAAACTGAAGCAATTCTTCCCATCTGGTTCGTTTTTTATTTTTTTTGTTTTTGTCATCCAAACAACAGAATCTTTTGATCATCTTGCTATGTTGTTTCTGGGCATACTGATGCGGAGTAATTTTTGTTTGTTTGTTTTTTGTTAATATAAAATTTCTCTTTGTGCCCCATTTCTGAAAGAGTTTGGGGCTTGTCTGGCAGGAAAATGACAATTAGGGCATTACTCTTCCTTCTGCTGATGAGTTGCTTTTGCCAGTCTTAGAGGCAGGGAACCTGTCTACTGTTCCTATTTTCTCATCCACCTCTGAATTACTGAATACTCTCAGCTGCACGTCAAGGAATAAGGCGTGAATGCCCATTGTTATCATTAAATGTTTTCTTTGTTAATTCTCTTTTATTGTGTCCCAGTGACTCGCAGCTGAGGTTTAAATAACTGCCTTAAGCACCAGCAGCAGGCTCTGCTTGAAACCTCCAAAGGGCATTGTTTATCTGCCCTATATCCCTTGTACTGTGCCTGCCCAGGATGAGCAGCACTCTCCTCCCCATCCCAAGTGATTCTGTTACTGAGGAATGTTGGACAGGTACCATCATACACATAGTAGAGGTGCTCCTAGATTTGGGGTTTGACCTAGATTTAAAGGGGAGGAGAATGGAAGAGAAGGGAATGGGATTTTTTTCAGTAGAGACCTTGGCTGTAGTGCTTTGCAGAACTCTTTTAAATATGGTCCTCAGGCAGGGAGGTCTGTGGGTGCAGGCGAGCTTCTCAAATGTTTCCATGCAGTGCTCAGGGCTTCTGTCCCAGGCACGTCCTTCATTATTGCTTCAGGGAAAGGCATTCTGGGAGTAATCAATCACCACTGCTCCGGGTGTCTTCTCAATCAAAGCTCCTCTGATGTGTCTTCCAGTGCTGCTCATCTTGTTTTTAATTTCTGAATGAGGGATCGATTTGCACAAAATAGCACCAGGCAGAAGAGTTGGTTTTGCAGTGGGTGAAAGCATCTGGCCTATTTTCTCCAAAGCACTTAAATGGGTATTTTAAGTTGTAGGTCCTGAAGAAGACAGTGGTGGTAGTGCTTTGCTGAAGTGTGCTCTGAAGGTCTCAGTGGTTTCCCAGCCCAAGATTTAGTTGTCCCCTTGGATCTTTGCTGTCACCTCTGATCTGGAGCACACCTTCTCTCAGAAAGGATCCCTGTGCTTCAGCTTTACAGTGGTGCTATGTCAGTGGCCTGCCCCTTTGTCCATCCTTCTATCCTTCCACTTACCATACCTCCAGATTCTTTCCTGCAGCTCTTCGTGCTTTTGCTGAGGCAGTGTTGCAAAATGGGCATGTTGGGAAGGGAAAAGCTGTAAAGAGGATTTATGTGATTCAAGACAGTCTTTATGTGAGTAAGAATTTGGGGGAAAAAGCTGGTCTGATTTAAAAGATAGAAAACTTTGCCCTTCCTCTGTCAGTGGGTGAACTCAGATTGGAATCCAGGACACCTGGTACACAGGTCCCACCTCACCCTTCTAACTTGAGCAAATTGTTGCAAAATTGGTGTAGCTGGCTGGGGAAGACACACCCTGTACTGCAAAGGATGGGAATTGCATGCCCTGAATTAATCTCCTTGAGGACATCTGTACAACATGCACTTAGGCCAGTACTTTCTGATGTTCCATGTTATTGCTCACAAAGGAGAAAAGAAGGACCATACTTATTTTCGCCCAGAGTTCAACTGGAGTAGAAGGGAGGTAGTTCTTTACCTCCCTTAATGAGTAACTTTTTACTGTGCTGTCTCCTACAATAACAGCTGTCACTGCTAGAAGGAAAATAAGCTATTTGCCAGGACAGTGAGGCTGTATGAGTTGGTAAGAGAGAAGGAAAGGTATGAGCAGGGAGCTGAGATTGCAGCAGGAGTCATGAGAATTCTCAAGCTCTGAAGATTGCTCCTGATTTTATCTTTTCATACACCTCTGGGGGTAGTGTTTGTTTAATGTTTCTAGTCACGGTGAATGAAAGTAAAAGTCCCAACTGGATAGTGTATTAGTACTGTGATGATGAGGAAGGTTGGGCTACCTGCTGTGTCTGCTGTGCAGCGTTGTGTCACAAATTATGTTCGTGGCTAAGAACCTCAAATGCTGACACAGCATCAAGTAAGGTAGCAAAGGGCCATTGTGACCCCTTTTTCATCCTAGACACAAGGTTTCTTTGAATTAAGTCTGATTTGGATCAGAGCATCTTCATGCAGCAATTTGTCGTACTTTTTTTGTCTATTCATGACCATTCTTCCCTGTATATCTTGCAATTACATAATGTCCATATGGCAGCTTGAAGAATTGTTTGGAAGGCAGCTGTACACTACAGAAGCTCTATGAGTATATTTCCAGTTCTTTGTCAAATAACTTCATCCTCTGCAATTTGTGTTTTGAATATGAATGGCCTGTAGATTACCTGAGAATTGAAGGTGCTCAGGGACCAGTTTGTGTCTATAACTTTCTTAGCTCATGATGTTCTTTGGTTTCTCCTCAAACATGAAATCTCCATCAGACCGTCCCAGTCTGTCAACATCAGCCAGAGCTGGAAACTGAGTGGAACAGGGCATCATGAGTAAACCTGCCCAAGGCACTGTGTATGAAATCTAGCTGCCACTGCAGTCGGTGTACATACTCCCACACATCTCCTTGGCCCTAGAAGTTTATCCCTTTACTGAGGAAAAACTTCTTGTGAATATGAGGATTGATGAATCACCTGTTCTCAACTGATCTTTTCCTCCCACAGGCCATCTCCGAAGCCTGGTGATGTGGGTGCATGTCCACTGATCATGACATGGGTAGGTTTAGCCTGGCCAAAACATGGCTCTAGGAATTGAGACTGCTGCCTATAGGTGGCTAGTAAATCTGTAAAATTCCTGCAGCAGGAAGAGGTGTACCTAGATGAGCACATACACAGCACTGAGAAAGAAAAGAGAAGGTCACAGTAAGTTTTGCACCTTCCCAGTGAGCAGTGCTGGGAAAGCAGGCAGCTCCAGGGGGATCAGGCAGCCCCAGGTAGACCTTGGAACATGCTTCCATTGAGAGAAAGTTCGGCAGCTTGCTTTACTCTCTGCCTTTATTCTTTAAAACTGGAAAAGCTCCTTCTATCCCACACTCCATGAAGTCTGGGGAGGTACCTGTCCCAGCTTCTCCTCTTGTGCATTGCAGAGGTTTGCAGACCCTCAAGGATGCCCGTTGCCTGGATACAGGGTAGTCCTGCATCTCAGCCCCCCAGCTAGCCCTGCGAAAGCAGAGGTTGTGGGGGAAGAGGTGGGCGAAATAATCCCTGTGCACTTGGAAGCAGGAGCACAAAGTCCACCTGATGCAGTCTGTAAGCTCAGAGCTCCCTTTTACTTTGCTACTGTTATTATTATTTATCATTATTATTGATAGGAGAAAAGTGCAACCCAGCTGCTCAGCGCAGAGATCTGAGGGCTCCCGCAGGGTGAAGCGCTTCGTGCCACTTAGCAAACCAGTCATTGTGCTGTCTCTCGCGTATGCACTTTATTTCACATGCTTGTTCTGAGCCTCCTGCTGTTGCTCACACTACAACTGCTGACAAGTAGCCTTCCTGGCAACATGGAATCAGAGCCTGTGACTCGAGACCCTGGGAGTACGAGATGAAGAAGGCACTGACTGCTGAATATTTAAAATAAATTATTTCATCTTAAACATGAAAATGCTCTTTGCAGTTCATACACATCATTGCTTGGTGACAGTGACTGGCCAAGTCATGCATTATTCTTGTGTTCAGAGGGGACTATGCTGACTGCAGGGCAAAAATATTCTCCTCTCTCCTTTGCTGAGCACATGAAAGCTCATCATTATCAGGATGCTCAGTTGTACAGCACAGGTGTAAATGTCTATAAATTTCACTGAGAGTAGTCAAAATAATTTTTACACTCAGCTAGTTTAAATTTGGGCTATTTCATATTGCAATGCTATGGGGTTTGCTGTATAATTCTGTAGAGCATTGTGCTATTTCAAACAGCACTAAGGAACTGTGTCAGTAGTGGTAATTAACCTTTAGACTGAGAGAGCACGAAAGACCTCAAATAACGGATCAGGGTCCTCTTGCTCAAAGCACAGTCAATTTTCATGACAGAAATACTACCTGATCTAAGAATATGTACATTCAACTTTAATATGTGAAAACAAATTAGTATAATGAAATGTGTGTGGCAGGGAGATGAACACCAGGGCAAAGTCGCATTGTAGATTGGGTCGTCTTCATTGCTGAAGGAGGACGGCACCAAACTTTGAACTAATATTAGAAACAAAACTGTTAGAAGTCTGAAAACCTGAAGGGTTTCAAGACAAACAGTAGAAGGTCAGGAAAAGTGGAGCAATTTTTCCTAGGTCTTTAGAAAATCTTATTTATGAAGGTATTTGCATCTCTGCAAAATGAGTGCAAATCGTTGATGACACAAGCCTATTGTTCTGATGTTGCAGCCCACACTTTGTATTTCTATTTACACATGTATGAAGAGTGTCAGAGGATGAAAGATGAAGCTCACTGAGACTCCTTGTGAGGCAACTGTTGAAAGGCTGGGCTGAAGGTGAATCTGCTTTGTCTTGGCTCTGTGTGTGTGTCTGTGTGTATAAATATACATGTATATATATATACATATGTATGTATGAAAATATGCACACAAAGCCACTGATTGTCAGTAAATAACTATTCACAGAAGTCTTGTATCTATTGTAAGTAGAAATGAGAAACTCTTTTCTCTCTACTGAAGGTGAAGGTTAGACATAAAATTGCTATACTTTGGTATAGGGGTTTTGTCATATAAGTTGTTTATTGCTTTCTTCCTCCTGCCTTCATAAATAGATTTGTTAGGTGTTTTACTAGATTATTTACTTACGTAAACCAAGTATATGCTAACCAGGGGTATTAATAAAATGCCATCTCTTAATCAAATTTTAGTATTAATATCCCAGCAACCTGTTGGATTAAGCACTTTACACCACATAAATTTTCCTGTTTAAAAGGGAAACCACACCCCTTTCTATTCCCTGGCTTTTTTTTTTTTTTCCTAGTAGAGAAAATATGTGAAAGGCCTATGAAATTTCTGGAGTGAAGATTGAATGGGAGGAGTGAAGGTGCACTCTGGTTCCTGCTGAAATGGAGAGTACAGTAACATTTTTGGGAGCCATATTTGTATCAATGAACTTGAAAAGACAGTGACGAGAACAAAGATTGAAATTCTTACCTCTGTACACAGATCTGTATGAAAGACAAGGCTGAGCTGAACATAAGTTTTGCAGAGATTGTAAGGAATTATCACTACTCAACTACCTCTACTGGGAAAAAAAAAAAAAAAAAGTAGGAGGACAGTTATGGAACAGCAACAAATTCTGATTGAAAAATTGTTTGAAAGTTCTAAACCAGACTCAGCTATGCCACACCACCTCTTCTTCTAGCCAAGTGGCAGTAGTAACTGGAATAGGAATTAAATTGAACATGTACAATATTAAAACAGGGATTTAAAAAAACCCCAAAAAACTAAACAGAAGTGAAAAAAAAAACAAACCTAATTTCAAGTTTTGTTTCAAATAAATGTTGGGAGGGTTTTTTCCCACAGCACAGGCAGGCACGTCCAAAATCTATAAAGACTTGAAGTCTAGTCTCAGATTTTTGTTTAGTGAATCCACAGGTACTGTCTCCACTGAAGAGTTTACCATTGCATTGAGCTTTAAATCCTTTGGGCAACTAAAAATATGGAATTTTTTAAGAGAGCGCCGAAAGAAACATAATTATTTTTCTAAGGTTAAACAATTAACCCCTCCTTCTAAATTTAGCACCATCCAAAATTGAAAACTTAAACTAATGAAAGGGAAATAGTACAGGATTAGTAAACTGCTGACTTTCCCTCCAGCTGTGGGACATCAAAGATGTATAAACTGTCATGTTCTTCTGCTTTATTGAAAATGCTCTCTTATTCTTCTGAGTGACGTGGAAGGGATGGGATGTTACAGCTGTGTGTGGACAGAGCCTCAGTGCATTTTTGCTGGTCTTTCATGACCTTGCAGAAGCTTCTTTTGCCCCTCATTGATTTTTATTGTTGTTCCTTTGAGACAATTTGTCTGAAAAGCAAAAGGTGTTGGTTGCCTTCAGTGTGACTTACGTGATGATGATGAGTTAATGCAGCAGCGACATCATGCACATACATTTGGAGTTGGCTTAACTGAATAATTTTTTTTAAATGAGTATCATAATGTATCAGAACCAAAGTCACCCTCAAACCACTGATTAGAGGAAAATAATTAGGATTGAATGATAAATTTAGACTCAACTGCAATTTACAGGAGTGTTTGTTTAAAGAGGAGCCAACAAAAGGAATCTTGGCTCTGAGGATCACCAGGAAAAAGCCTCTTTATATATTATGGCTATGCATCAACCAACTCCAGAGACGAATTGCTGGAAGTGACATGTCTGATTTATTGCCCACTGCAGCTTTGAGAGTGTTTGCAAACTGAAGTGTTATGGTTAGGATGATTATAATAGGGGTTTATTTTATTTTAGAGAGAGGAAGAAAATAAATATATTTTTGTGGCTCCTGGATGTAGATGACTTCGGTGGTTGCTTTTCGTTCTCAAGGCAGCCTGGGCTGCTGGCTGTCACGTGCCCTTTCCCTGCAAAGGGAGCTGAGGCTGGTCAGTGGGAGGAGAGCCCCAGAACTGACCCCACTGCAGTGGGGCAGCGAAGGGGTGGTGCAGACACGGGGCTTTCCCAGAGACAGGTGGATCTGGTAGGGCAGAAAATTACACTGTTACCCTGGTGCGAAGTTCTGAGGGGATAGTTGGGCTCCATGCCCCTGGAGAAATCTGCTTTTTCTGCTATATCACTAGGTGTGCAGCTGGATTTGTTTCTGCCTCTTATAAATGTGAATTTGTCAGTGCATTGGAGTTGGAGAATAACTCTCGATGTCTGGTCAGAGTGCTCTGCGGAAGATGCTAAGATCTAACTAGTTAGTTCTTTCATATCCTATTCACTGTATTACTATTGTGCATCCTAAATTCCCCACATGCTTCCTAACTTGTACCCAATGGAATTGCAGGTGGCCTTTTGAGCAGGGACAATTCCATACCTGAAAGACAAGGAACTTTAATCTGTGTAGTACATTGCAACATCTCTAAGTTAGGTTTGTGCAGAAAAGGTGTGTTCTGTTTAATCTAATTTTAGGTCAATAGCCTGGCTAGTAGGTTGCTTGTGTTCCCTGGTGAGAACTGGGAAGACCAGGAATGTCAGCCTGAATCTTCTATGTCCCACATTAATGCCCCATTGACCACACCTCTGGCTAGTTCAAACAGTCTCTCCTGTTTGGATTAAAATATCACAAAATACCTGGGTTTGAGGTTTAAAACAAATCGAAGCGGTAAATATCTCTTCTCAAACTGAAAGAAATTTTCAGCTGACAGATTCAGGCTTCATCTGAAAGATGTAACATGGTCTCAAGAGGTCCATGATATTCCATCATGCGGAATAATAGGAAATAGGTGAGTAGTTCCCCCACACTCAATACCACCAGTAATGCTGGCCAGACAGTTGCATTTGCAGAAGGTTCGAGTTCCATTTTGTGTAGTATCAGAAGCTAACCAGTTCTTCATGTATCAGTAGTTCATATGTCAACAGCCCTAGATAAGCATAAGATTTCACTGTGCAAAGTCCCACTTGCACACAGTTTGCACTAGAAGGCAGTCTCTTTTCAGCTAAATAGAAAAGTAAAGCTGTGAAAGTGAGTTGGCATCAGGATGCAAAAAGACAAAGATTTCAAGTTAGAAAATACATGTCAGAGCTCATGTTTGCATCTTCTGGCTAAGCCGTCTTACAGAAAATATTCAGTTCAAAGTTTTTCCTGTTGTTTCTGTTTGTGCTGAGAAAAAAGAAAAAAAATCCAGTGAGACCAAATTTCTTTAGACATGATCCATCTCTTTGTGCCACCTATACTGCCAGCATGGGTTTGTGCTTGCAGAGACCTGGATAAAATTAACTGGATATCCAACACACCCAGAGAACATCCTCACTGGGTTAAGTAATAATGAAAAGGAGATGAACTATCCCATTGCTGTTCTTGGCTGTTCCCCTCCCGCTCCCTATTTTAATATCCTTCTCATCCTGCTGGCAAGACACTGAAGCAGAACCAGCCATCCAGTTAAAATACAGAGTAGTCAGATGTTTCAATCAACTCAGATTTCCTTGAACACTTACTCAACATTCATTGCAATTCTTATAAAAATGTCTAGACAACTCATTGCTTAGGATTTCAGCTCATTTCGTAGCTGCTGCTTTACAACACCCTGATTTTAAAATGCAATTTTACAAGTATTACTTTTACTGGCTACATTTTCTTTTTCACTGTGCATTTCTATATGCCATGAGTATGTGAAGGCTGGAAAAAGGACCAGTGTTGTAACAGGTAATACAGAGTTCTGGCCATTCTTGGTTCTGCTACTGTTAAATATAATCCACTGTTTTGGGTGATTGTGAAAAATAAGATATCCTGAATATTCAAAATATATTGAAAGCAACTCATTATTTGGGAAGAAACATTCTGTGTTTGCCTATAGCTAAAATTTTTTCTGGTCCTATAGCTCTGAAAATGAATACTCCATATTCCTTTTCTGAGAAATGTTGTGTGGATACAGCAAAGTACGTCTGGTAAATCAGACCTGGCCAAGAAAATGGGAAGGTTTTTACCCTACAGACACTCTCCTCTTTCACAAAGTTTCAGAGTCCAAGGATCCAGCAGCGAAGTGGGTGCCTCGGTGCAAATCATGGGTGTATTTTCAGACGAGACTGGGTGAAATGTGGAACCAGAAGAGGAGGGATATAATACAGGGACTGAGCGCCACAAAAAGAGCAATGCGAGGGTGCCCAGAGCGGGACCCATCCCGAGGATTGTGTGAGATCCTCCCCTTGTTAGAAGGGCCAAGAAAGGAATGGGAAAGGGGGATGCATCAGAAGAGTAACTGGCTCTGACCCAATTGCAGAGAGCCAGCATGTCTCAGATAGCACCTTCTGTGCTTCCTATCCCTTGCTTTCCTGAACAGTAACTTCCCCATGCTCTCCCCATAAACTTACGAAGAAAAATGGAGTGGCAAAATGATTTATTTAAAGTCTAGTACTGAGTGGAGCTGCATTAATAAGCCTGCATTCCTGGTAGGAAAAAAACCCTCCTTAAACATGATGAAAAATAAATCCCCCTGAGTCTTCTGCATCCTGCCTGAGTCACTAATTCCCCAGGGCAGAAAACAAAGCAAGCAAAAAAAAGTTTGTTTTCACATAGCAATGCCAAAACAACTCCCGTTCTGATTTAAGATGAATTGTGGGACCCATCTCCTCTTTAATGTGTCATAGAGCCAGTATAGGTGAGTTGATAAGTATACAAATTGATGTTTTGTTTTCCTCACCCTATAGAGAGCACCTCTTCCTTTCTGTGGGACTCATGTCTACATGTGCTTTTTTCCTGGAGCTGCCCCGAAGAGCATGAGGACCAGTGACTGCCAGCACTAGGGCACAGGGAGGGTTCAGATGCCTGAGTCACATTTTCCACAAGCGCAGTTCCTTCTCTGGCTCCAGCAGCCAGCTCCAATGGGACTTTGTCCTGGTCCTTCCTCCCTTCCTGGCTGCCTGCACATGCTCTCCCATCACTCCTCTTCTGATGCTCTTTGCCTCTTTGAGACATCCCTGGCAAAGGCTTTAACATCCTAAGGTTTCTACAAATAGTATCTGCAGCTCCTGAGGGAAAGAGCAGAGTACTCCTCTGGTTCCCCGAGGCTTTATAAATACATTCCCAACTAAAGGCATTTTATAAATCTACTCAGCCACAAAATTGCACAAGTCTGATGAATATTCTCCACTTATGATGCGATAGGAGAGCAGAAAGCGAGACTTTGTGCTAGCAAATGACCCCTGGCTGGAAGCAGTCTGCTAACGCTTTTTCCATGAACTACTGCTCAGAGCTTGACCCAGAAGCACAATAGAAGGTGCTTTATTATAGCCGTTCTGATTACGGCTGATAATTGTTCTGTTCTCATTTGCATATTTAATAGTTTGTTAATAACGTCTGATTTGGGAATATAGTATAGTCCATCAACTAAAGGTGGCACAATGGCATTAATAAAGGTAATTGAGGTGTTTCTATGATCTTGTTTGCTCTTTAGTTTGTTAATTAAAAATTACTTATCTTAATATACGATAGAAATAATGTTGCTTCCCTGTGAAGCCTGGGCATCTTGAAGGAAAAAGGGATGTGTCAGTCTGTGCTGTTAGTACATTGTTGGAATATCTGTACGGCAGTGAGCGTACGGACGTGAACCAGCCTAATATGTGTCAGGTATTGTGTGTCTGCATTTATATTTTGTATAAATAACAGCTTGTGCTGTTACTTATGGCTGCACGTGTCTCTTGTTGCAAGACTCTGTGTGTAAGGCTGTCTGGGATCCGTGCAATTGATTAAAGAGCTGTTACAGGAGGAAATGGAAATGAGAGACAGACAGGCTGCTGAGTATTTAATCCTGGAGAAGAACCTTGGCATTTTGTCTTCTATCAACGTTTACCTGTAGCTACTATTAACATTAATTATGGAGATACTTAGTGAACACCCTGTTAGCCCTAATTAGAGCTAATGGAAGATACGTGTGGATGTTAACAGGACAAGAGAAAACCAAGCTTCCATTTCTAAGGTTAAATATTCAGTAGATCCCTCTTAGACATCACCAACATCCTATAATCATGCAGTCAGACTCATCCAAAAGCAGAATAGTTTCCCCTGTCTTTTTATTTTTTGTCTCTCCAATTATGGCCACCTTACACTATTTTTGCTTAAAGAGCGAACAAAATGTGGCAGTGACCTCAGTTACCTTTACTAATGTAATTATGCTACCTCTCCTCTATTCATAGTGCACCTCAGAATCAGTCTTTATTAGCAAACCATTTGCTGTCCCTTTTACTGTCCTTTTAATGAACGCTAGTAGAGTCACTTAAGTGGAGCTGAAAGGACTTGGCTTTGTTCTGAACAGAGACCTTGTGACAGAGAGCTCAGGGCCTGAGTGCTTGAGTAGGTCATGTAATATCCAAGGTCTGTAAAGCTCCTATCATTGTGCTATTGTTTGAAGCTGTAAACACAGAAAAAGACCTTCCCCTTGCACCCAGTATCTTTGGTATTCTGAAAACCAGTGCTGCTGAAGAATTGAGGCTGCAGAATGTAGAGGTTGTCTTATTACCCTGCTGTTGTGAATGATGGCACTTTCCTGCCACTTACCGCTGCCCAGCAGGTCAGTGTCCTCATGGAAACTGTCTTTTCAGGACTGACTTGCAAACCTGTAACTCTCCCTGAGAGCCCTGAGCCTGCCTCAGGTGGTGTCACACACTCATTAGGGTAGGGTGTGCTCCTCTTCGGTCTATTTCCTTTGCTGTGGACATATGTGGTGATCTCAGGTAGTGTACTGGGCAAAAAGTCTATTTTTTTTCCAGACAATCTATTCCATAGTCCTGGGATTGCCAGTACAGTGCCCCTCTGAATACTGCTTCGTTGCAGTCTTAATACTTACAACCTGTAGCTCCCAGGTGCTTGTTGGCTGGAGCCATCTGGGAAGAAGTTCCTATCGCTAGATTGACTGAATATGCCATCAACTGATTTGGAAAATAGCATTAGAGTTTTGTGAAGAGAAAGGATGAGTTGTGGTGTGTCCTTGATAAAAAAAACCCCAACCTTCCTTGGTGTATTGCACAATACTAAAAACAAGCATAAAAGTATGTACATATCTCTCTCACTCTGAACTACAGACACTGCATTTCTCAGTTAGCCAGTAAAAATGCCAGTGGCTGCCTCCGTGCAGGATGGTGCCCTGTAAAAGGTACATGGGATAGAAGCCAGTGTAAGGCATCCTGAACATGCTTTGGAAGTTTCTTTGTCCCCTCTTTGCAATGTCCCTTGGGTTCAGTAGAGCTTCACGTTCTATGGAAACGTGTCACAGGTGTTAATGGGTGCAGTGTGTTCTTAAGAGAAAAGTCACAAAGCAGCGTTACCCCAGCTTTCTGGCTTGGTGGGTTTCTCATTTTTCCTGAAGCAGTTCCAAGCATAAGCAGGTCTGTGCTTGGCCCAGGTGTCACATTTGCCCTTTTGCAGAAAGTGCCTGTTGTGAGTGCTGGCTGAGGATCCTACCACTCACACCTGGGGCTCAGCCGGGGGTGGGACAATGCACTTGACTTCTGAGGCTGAGTGGGAGATTGGTCTCCACTCACATTTACCTGGAGGATGAGCTGGGGAAAGGTTGGTAGATTTTGATTTTAGCCATTGTTTAGTGTATTTTTTAAATGTTTCTATCTGTTTTTTCCAGTTGTGCAATTCCAAGTGCCTGTTTCCTTTTGTGGTGGTCACAGAATCTGTTCAGCTTTGTAATTAATACTTCTTTCTTTATTTAATATGTAAAGTAATGCATTCACAGGTCAGACCTACATGGACTTTTTTTAAGTGGCATGTAAATCCTAAAGTGTCTGTATTTAAAACAGTGGGGCAAAAAGGCTTTTGATGGTATTTTTCTTTGGGGTTTGGAGTAAGCTTATTGATTTAGGAGCTCTTGTACATTTTATGAAATGGACAGATGCTAAGAAACCTTGTCCTACGTTATGCAGGGTTGTTAATTGAACTCTTAGCTGCATAATTAAAATGTCCTCTACTGCAATATGGCTTACTCCAGTTTCTGGGAAAGAACAATTTTTTTCTGGTGTACCTCCATTAGATCTGTTAACAAAAAGGATAGATACATCATCTTTAAAAAGGAAAAAAGCACCCACATTATAAAGTTTCTATTAAATTGCTCACTAAGCCTTCAGGTACAGTAGGAAAGAAACTGATGCTGTAAAGGGAACAGTCATGACGTATCATTTTATTTCAGCTAGAAAAATGTGTCTTTGCTTGGAGCAGAAGTGGCTTCCCTGATGAGGCCATGGTCTGGTTGTGTGGTTGGGAAAATGAAACACAGTCTGACTGGAGATATTGTCAAACCCATCGAGGTTAAGCACCCTTTGCCCCAGGCAAATTCCCTTGTTTATATGAGCTACTACAGCTCGCTGTAAAGTGCAGGTCTCGAAGCAAAGCTGGGGTAATAACCACAGGTGGTAACTTAAAGCTGCCTTCATGAACTAAATCCTGCATTTTCAGTCCTTAAAAAATGAACGTGTAAAGCAAATTCCTCCCTCTCTCGCCTATGACTCATATAAATGTATCATACTTCTTGAAGCAGATATTTAAAGTCTTCAGCCAAAACCTTGCACATTGCTGTCTTAATTAAAATCAGTTTATTTTGTAGGTTAATAGCTTATACCATACCCACCAGTGTGATCTTTTTTTTTTTATTAAATGGCTGAATGAGATCTGGCATTAAAGGAATATGCCTTCCTAGAATTATTTTTTTTAAAAAATCTCTAGACCAAATAATGGTCCAGTTGAAAGGACTAATTTCAGATTCATGAGCCCATAGCAAAGTTTAAGTAGTGAGAAAATCATTATTCTGGGTGTTTGGTATAGATTTAGCAGTATCTCATTGATTTAGAGAAATTAATTCCCTGGGTTGGTACTTCTAGATTGTAGTTATCTGGTCACCTCTGACTATGCTTTTTTACCAGAAGGATATCCTGGCTTTTACTCCAAAATGTTTTGGAGTCACCTAATTCTTTTGTAGTGTTCCCAGGATAGCAGGGAAAGCAGCAGGTAAGTATTAGCTGAGATACCTGAGCAGTGTCACCCCGGGATAATGGAAAGATATCATATTATATGAGATGTTTTCTCACCAAAAAATGAATTTTAGGAGCTGGTATTTCATACAGGATATGTAAAGTGCTTAAATGCAAGCTTACTTGGCACTCACTTTTATTCTCTCATCCATTCTTTTTGACTCACAGATTTGTTTGGATGCTTCTGAGTAAAATCAGATTTTCTAAATGACAACTTCTATGCAAAAATCAGATACCAAAAAGATTAATACAGTATGAGATATATAGTGCAGCTAACAGTATCAACACAGTGCATTGCAGAAGAGAGGGAAACTTAGGAAATAAAAGGTAAAATTAGACCCTCTCAAAATTTGAAGCAGTGGAATAGATGAGGGAGGGAAATACAAACAAGCCCCTGCTTGGAGGAGAGGAGAGGGATGGTTCAGCCAGTCAGGCAAGGTGAGCCCGTGCTTGTTTGAGCAGCTGCAAAACTTTGGGGAAAGCCTGCATGTCTGTGTGTGCTCACTCTTCTGGGGTTCAAGGGGCTGAAAGGGGGCAACTTGGCTCTGCTGATGAGGTGTGCTCAGCTCCAATGAGTTGCAGCATTTAAACAGCAAAACTGGTGAAGGACAAACCGAGTCAAAGCCATTCTGCAGGCTTTTCCACAGTGGGCCAGCATCATCACCTGCTTTCCCTTTGCCCATAGGGAGCGTGCAGGCTCAGAAAAGGAGCACAGCCTATCGAAATGATAGATCCTTAAGCACACCTCCTGCCTCTCATATTTCTCTGTGCATCTCTGGTACTTCATCTTCCATCTCATCGGAGTCACGCTGCATTCACCTCTAGAGCACCCAGGTGCACAGCTTGAAAGGATGGAGGTTAAGTGTGGGCTCTGAGCTGGAGGGGGCTGGTGCAAACAAACAGAAACAGAAGTATCGGAAGGCCAATTTACATGAATGCATCCTGTGTCCAGATTAACGTGCTTCATCCAAAAGATACAAGAACAAACCTATTTTTCCAAAGGATGCAAGTAGGCGATCTCTTGCTGGGGGAAGTTTTGCACTGCAGCTTTTCTGCTTTGAGTATCAGATTATTGGAAGTGCCTGCTTCCAATTCCTGGTTGACACTGTGCTGACTGGAAAACTTTAGCTCCTGAGCTACTTCTGAAGGAACTACATTTTCCAAAAATGACCCCACATCCAGTCCCCATGCCTTATTAGCAACTGGGGCCTCCACTGATCCTTGATCCCAAAAGCCCTGAAGACTCTCATGTCTCTGCGGGAAGAGCTGGTTCACTCCGTTGTCAGTGGGGAACCGCAGGGAGGGTGGTGTGTGGGCTGTGGTGCTGAACGTGGAGTTTCAAAGTGCATTGAGTTGGCAGTGGCCCTCAGAGTGCAACCAGGCTGCTCTTCCCCTCCAATGCACAACACCTGTGATCCAACCTCCCGCTGTCTGGGGGTCCTGGTGGTGCTGCTTCCTGAGGAACCTCAGCTGTCTTGTGGACAGTGTCTACTTTGAAGATTACAAATCTTGCTGTGTCTTCCTCAGACAGAATCCTATTAACTTGGGATTCTCCTAGTGAGAAATTTCCTGGTGTTAACCTGTAGAGGAAACTTACAGGGGTTGTTTGTTTGAGGGCTGCAGGAGAACATTTTTGGAGACATCAGCTCTAAATGGATATTTCTACAGTTTTGAGCACATTGTTGAGAGGAATGTGGTAAAAGTGGAATACAAACCATCTGACCTTTTTTGGTCCATATGAAGGACCCCACCTGAGGTTTTGTACTTGAACAGTTTTAAAAAATACTGGCAGTCACTCAAAATACTTGGTTCCATCTAAAAATGACAATGTTTTGAACACTGTCTTCTGCGTACATTTTTTTCTGTTTTCAGTTCAGGCAGCCTGTCACTCTCATAAGATACTGAACTAAATGTCTAGGACTCCATGGGTGACAGATAAGTGTTGTGGTTAATTATATTAAATACAGGGGGTGGGGGAGGATGATGAACACCACCTTGAAATGACTTGCTAATGTCTGTGAGTTTCTGTGAGAGATGTTAGCAGAGCTGGAGCTATAAAAGTGGTTTGAGCACTAGACAGGAGACCACAGAAGCTGCCCAGGACACTTGCTGGGTATCCTGGAGCAAAGCCACATCAGCTTGATAAAGGACACAGCTTCATAAAGGGCTTTCAGACTAATGTGGAAAGCAACCTAAGGCTTAAATGGTATTAATGTTCTGATGCAAGGTGGTTAGTGCATCATCAGACATGAGGAATGGTAACCACAAACCTTGTTATGAAATTTGTCATAAAATTTATGGTCAAATGTATTTTCACAGCAAGACTCCACAGTGTTTTCAGTGCTGACAGCAGGGATGGGAGAAGAAGCTGTTAAAAGCTGTGTTTCTTGAGACAGCTTTTCTTATCCTTAATGCAGAGCAACTCTGCAGCCTAACTGGGAGATTGTCCCCAAAGGGTTCTCTCTCTGTGATCAGGACAGCTTGAACATCCTGTTGTTTCCTACGTTTTCTCAGCCTTAACCTGGGCTGCTTTGGCTCTTTGCTCTGCAAACCTCATTCTGATACTTTTAAAATATGAGGGTTTTAGCTGAAATGCAGCATTGCTTTCAAACTGCATGCTGATCAAGAAAGAGACATAGCAAAATGTGGGTATAGTGAGCTCCAGCCACTGAAAACTGGTGTGATTTTGCATTTAGAATTCAGCGCAGTCCTGACTGATGTGAAAGTTAGCCTGTGGAGTCCTGTTCCACAAAGGGGATCTGGTTTTATCACTATGTTTTGTTTTCCTCCCTAAAAAGGTTGCCTAGACTTTCAAAATCAGAATTGCCAGGTTGGATCAGACTGTGTTTGTGCTTCTTTTGAGTGGGAAGAGGAAGGTGCTCATCAGTCTGTCTACAAATTGTTTTTTGTACTGATTTAAGGCCATGGGGTCACCTTGTGCCTTCATCATTCACTGATGCATTTCTAATTATTCCAGCCCCTCTGATTTGAATTAGAAAAGGTTTTATGTCTTTAGCTTCTAAGTCCTGACTTTCCAGTGGGTAAAATAGCAACGAAGACTGAGTAAAAGAAAATTCTTCAGCATCCAGAGTATTTCCATAGTTAAATTTGCTGCTTCAGTTTTGAGAGAGTCCTTACGATGCCCTGTGAGTGCATGCCAGTTTTCATGTGTGTGTATGATTGATGGTGCTCCAGGTTTTGCCCCAGGCTATACCCAGGCCTCTTGCAAGCGATGCTGGTAGTGAAGTTTCCACTGCTGCGCTAACATGTTATTTAGATTACAATAGAGCTAAAAACCTGGACCACTTCACAATCTGAGACACAATCCTTTCCCTCCAAAGCTCACAAACCTTAAAACAAAGACTGCCTGGGGAGACTTTCTGGCACTGTATTAAATATCCTTGATGAGAAAAGGTTTCTTATGATTGTGGCCTTCCTAATAGGCACAAAGATATCTGTATTACATGGTTTGACCTGCTTTAACCTCAGCCAGCCTCCTGGAGATTTAGAAAATATCTGTTCCATACAAAGGTCTTGGCTTTCAGGCAAAGTAGAAGCGGTTTGTTTAGAGTCCCAGCTTTGCGAGAGGAGACGTTACACTTTTTGTGGGTGAAAGTCACTCCACTGGGGCTGTCTGAAAGCCTCTGGATCCATGTCATCAGCACATAAGCTGCTGATTTTGTTTGCAAAAATAAATTACTCCCCAAGTCTCTCCACTTAAGACTTCTACAGATGCACTGTGCTCGGGGAATAAGGATATTTTGGGAAAGAGGGTATATTGTTCATAGTGTTTCCTTTAGGGGAAAAAAGAGATGGTCTTTTAGCTCTTGTGGAATGTTTGATCAAATCTTAATGAAAACTAGGACCCTGATTTTGCAGGTTTTTACATCCTTTAATTCTCACCCTCTGCCAAGAAGTTTAAGTCTGTCAGCAATGTAACGGGATTTAGATCAACCTCTGAGCAGATAAGGGGTAAGGAGATTTCCATAAGGTTATTTGGTTCCCCTCCCACATGTGGAAGGATGATGTTATTGGGGCGGAAGTGTTGTACCTGGCGATGGAAGCGCGTTCCCCCGTATTGGCGCCTCAGCAATGTGAAGCTCCTGCCTCCTCAGGCGTCCCCAGTGTATGTTCCCCCTGCTGCCCAGTTCTCCTGCAGTGTGAAACAGGTGCCTCCAGAGCGTGGAGTCGGGTGTGCAGCCGTGTCCCAGGGGCTCGTGGCAGGGCCGTGGCGGGTGCAGCAGGACGGCTCCCTGGCAAGGGCTGCACACGGGCCTGTCCGTGCTGCTTCAGAAACGTGGGTGAGGCGCCAGCGGAGCGAGTTTAATTAGGCACCTTTTATTTCTTAATTTCTGCAAGAGCTGAAGCCACTTGCCTGGGCTGAAGGGCTGCCAGGCTCCCTGTGTCTCATGCTGGGAGAGGTGGCTGTGTTGCTATGGCACTGGAGGTGTCTCCAAACCCCACTGCTCTGGCAGCTGAGCCGGCTCCCAGCAGCATGTCCTAATTGCGGCTGTGCAGCAGCAAAACAAATATTCGGAGATTTCCATAAAGGCTGTAATCAAAGGAGCATCCCTTGCTTTTTAATATGTGCTGAATGGGTTCATTTGTAAGCTTATTATGACTTCAGAGAGAGAAGCTATTAGGATGATCATTAGCTGCCTGTGCAAATAACAAGGAAAACCGTGGCATGTTCCAGAATAACCCCCTTTTAAAGGTCTGCACTTTCAAATGCATTAACAATAACCAGCCATGCTGTCTTTCATGTTTCCCATGCCATGAGTAAGGACAAAAGAGAAAGGAGAAGGGGACAGTGAACTGCATGCTTTCAAAAATAAGTTCAGATGGAGTGAAAAATGAGGTGTTAAGAGAGCAGCAAATTCACTAGCATGGCATTGTGTGTATTGATGCAGTATCTGTTATCCATTGGGAAAGCAAAAGCAGCTGGGAGCCAGCCTTCGAGTCTTGGCTCATATCTCACTTAGTCCCTCTACTCCTGTCATCTACGTATGAATTGCGCTTGGGGTCTTTTGTCTGCCTGGAACCTGATGGTTGCTGGAGCACTTAGATTATATGTCTTATGGAGGGAAAGAGAACATTTAGAAACACATATGCCAAGATTATGGGATTTATTAACTCTCATTTATTTTCCTGCAGAACAACTGAGGCTCTCTTGTAGGCTGTGGCCATGGTTCTCTCTCTTAATCTGAAATCAAAAATATCTATAGCAAAAGATGTTGAATGGTTGGGTGTTCATACCTTAATGGGGACAGGTGTGGTTGAGATCAGTCACATTTACCTTTCAAACCACATTAGCTGCAATTTTATGTGTTAGAGTAAGTTAAAGGTGCTGATTACAGTGAAACTCAGTTTAGATTTGCACATGAAATATTTATGAGATGTGTATCAGTTTGACTATAAGCAGGGTAGCATAGACTTCAGGTCTGCTTTTCTTCCCATGGCCATTTCTCATGTCTTTTGATGCATTCAAGTTTTCTTGCACATATCACACCTATAGCTTGTGAAATGTATGTATTCCCTTAATATCCTATTGTGATTAGAATCCATAACACTTCGGGATGCATTATTATTCTTCTTGTTAAAAACATTTAACAGATGACCAGAAGGGATAAATAATGTCTCTTCTCAGACTTCCAGAAATAATATTTTCTGGTTTATTTAGTATTACTGAGATCTCTCATTTAAGATCTGCTTTTCTTACAGGGTTTTTTCCTAACCTTTACTTTTCTAGACTGACTAAACTGACTGTTTTGTTTTTATAGTGTGTAGGCTGTTACCTTGAACAGAGAATTTTGTTAGTTTTCTGGGGTTTGGGGGGGTTTTGTCTGGTTTTGGTTTGGTGGGGGATTTTTTTGGCTGTTTGTTTGACTCTTCTTCTTGTTGTTGTTCGCTTTTTTTTTTTTTTGTACAATAGTTAATGTGTTCAAAGTTCTGTTTGGGATTTCTTTCTTAAAAGGAATTAAAGTTATTACTTCCCCAATTAAATGACCCTGAACAGTGGGTTAGTTTTCCCACACTCCTGCCTTATGAAAAAGCACTGAGAACAAACACAATAAAAAGAAGTTAACCTATTGATCTGCAGCTCCATTCTGCGTTAGAACAGATGATACAAGCAGAGACAAATTGCCTTGCCCATGGCCCCTTGCCTCTGCTCAGACAGTCTGGGGCTTCTTCTTTGCTAAGGACATCAACATCATCATCTTTTTGATAGGACAAAGCCCTGTGGCTTATAGTAATCCCTTTTGGTATCATCCTTATTTTAAAATAATTTTTCTCCTCTGCCTTGTCTCCCTGAAGCCTGCAAAGTATCAGGAAAATTCTTAAAATATTGAAAATCATGGTCTGAGGAGGACAAGGTTGCCACAGCAACTGTCCAGTGTTCCTGAGATTTATTTCTGCATCTCTCAAAACCATCACGAATGCCACAAACTGCTGAAGCATTTGCTGCAAGGAAAGCAGGGCTATAGGAAAAGAGAACAGAAAAGAGCACCGAGGAGCCAGTTGTTGTAAAGGTGAGATGTGTCAGGCTCAGGGAAAAAGTGGCAGGCATTTAGACTTGGTGTTAAATCCCCTCAGCGTCTGGAATGCCGTGCAAGCGTATGGAGTGTTTCAACACTCGACAGTATCTGACATGACAGTGGATAATGTCACTTGGCTGGTGCTGCAACTCCATGATCCACTCAGGAGGGTGACATTTATTCCATCCGGAAGGGAAATACTCTCAGAAACAGGAGGCCACAGTCAGCTGCCTCCCTTTTGGTTTGCTAAATAACAGCTTTCTGGGACAGAAGATGCCCAGCAAAGAGTGCAACTTGTCAGCCAGAAGTGATCAGCTTTTTCATGGGTTTGGGACTGGTCTCAGTATGGACTAGTGAGCAGAGAGCTATATTGGGGAGGTTTAGCACATCCATTCCCCTTTTAGCCCTGGTTTTCTCATCTAGTAAACAAAATTAACTTTGTTATATCATCAATGCATATAATCTCTGGGTCATCTGTTTAGAAAGGCAGACAATCGGTATCATATGGTTCCATTGTACTGCAGTTAATACAAGGGAAAATACACCTGTGAGCTATCTGAGGACTTTTTTTAAAGGAACACAACTTAAAAGAATTGCGGGCTATCAGATGTTTTGGTTCTGTATGCAGGATCTTTTCTGAGACAGCTGGTGCCTGTGTGTGAGAATCTGTATGAAAGAGCCAGATGTGATTACCTATGGAACTTTCTTTGGGAAGGAGCCAAAGTGAGCAAGCAGTTCATGTTTCGAACGGTGCAGTGTGCACATTTGCACCAGCTGAAATGAAGTGGTCTGTGGCCTGAAGCCATGCTGGCATTTCAGACACATAATCTAGCACTTTTCAAAACGTTACAGCATTTAGAATTGGTTCTGCTCTGGGACTTCCGAATTTCCATTCTGAGTGTCTGTGCACGTGTGGGAGATTTTACCTCCATATGATCTCATGTATTCTACGCACACATGGTGCAAAGTTGCAAATATAAAACAGAGGGTAAGAGTTGTATTAGTAGTTTTGTTGCAAAGCTGGTGTTATTTATATGAAAATTTAGAGGTTCAGTCCAGCCCACTTTTTCCTTCTGTTGTGAGACTGATGTGCTCTTACGTACACAGACTTTTGGTGGCAGAGATATGTTCTTGTTAAAAGCAATCAGGATGAGATGGGACCCACTTGCTCTGCTCGTGTAGGAAACTTAGGGTAGTTTTGGAGGCAGCTACGATTCATTTAAAAACTATCACAAGCCTCGTATGCTTTTAGTGTTATAAAAGCCGACCAGGTTGCTGTTTGAAGGTATAAGATGCCCCTAAGGGCTTTGCTCACTCAACTGTACTGAGGAATTAAATGCTCTGAGGCAGTGCAACAGCCTCATTCGCTCCAGTGTTGCAAGGCAGTCATCGCTGGTAAATGGGCCCATGTTGCAGCGGCATTAGCATTTTAATGCAGCTAAAGAGGAGGTAGATTGACTGTAATTTAGTATCCAGTTGCATGGCCTTGTGCATGCCCCCTCATGCTGCTCCACAGGGGCCGATTACAGTTACACAGTGCACTTTGGGATCTAATTGGATTTACATGCAGTAATGTACTTGTGTCATAGCAACGATTCTGCTGCACAAGTGCTATGAAATTCCAGGACAATTTGTTATTTATGTAGGGGCAACAGTTACAAGGTAACACATGGGGCTGACAGCTTGTGCCAAAGTCCACTTCTAAAGCAAAAAGCGTTTCACTTTTTTTCTGAAGCCACTGCAAGGGAATGAAATTATTCTGATCCTGCTTCCACTGAAATTTTTCTCCTCACCCTTCACCGCGGCCTGATGTAGAGATCCAGCAGCACATGACTTCTGTCTTCAACTTCTCCTTTGGTTGAACATGTGGGCTGGCATGTGTTTAAAGTGTCTCTCAACCCTGCAAATGTGGTGAGCCCAGGGTGCTGGCAGTAGCTAGAAGCCCTTGTGAAGCAGGACACTTGTAAAGGGTTCATCTGGTGGCCCTTCCCGCTCTAGTCAACATGCAGGAGGCTGGATTTCTCACAAAGACAGACCTTACTTCTCCATCCTGCACGCTCCATTCATTTCTTGTTTCGCTTGCCACCTGTTGTCTGTATCAACCTCTCTCTGCCCCATCCCTCTTTGCTGTGGAGGTCCAACTATCTTTCTTGCAGCATGATACCAGCAGGAGGCACGTGTTTAGCTGCTTTTCCTTCATCGAAGCCTGCTCCTCAAAGGGCTGCAATGTGAATGTGAAGAGAAGCCTATGCTCATCAAGGAGAGTTGATGTGGTGGCTGTGGACAATGTGCCAGCCACAGCTAGGCAGCCCAAGGATGAGGCTTGGCCTCAGCTGTTGCTCCAGCTCCCGCTGTGTTTCCCCAGTGACTGTAATTAAAGGCATCAGCTTGCTGGAGTCACAATTAGGCATGGTGGGTTTGCACTTTGCGCAATTCTCCCTAATGACAAAATCGTAGCTATTAACCAAAGAGAATCTGTTTGGCAGCGACTTCCTCCCCTTTAAGGCCACGTAGTAAGGTGGAACATTGCTGCTGTTTGGCACCTAATGCAGTCTTTCATCCCTTCTGACACAGTACCTGCTGGTACCTACTGAAGCATTTAAACTCTTCTTCTCTGGGGTGCTGTAATTTCTTTAAAATATTGTGACTTATAATGGATAAAAAAATAAAATTCCTCTCCCACGCAGACCTCTGAGGGCTTGTAGGGATGTAATTATATGCACACACAGTAGGAGCAGGAATCCTATCATTCTGGTTATTTTCTTAATGATAGGTTTATATAGCACAGTGTCATCTCTGCTTTAAAGTTAGAGCCATCTTCTCTTGGCAGCATGTATCCCAAGACAGTGGCATCACAGGACAGGACAACTGAAGAAATTGTCTCTCAGTCACACATGCAAAACATAGAATGAAGTGTCCCTACACACCAAAGAAATAGACACAAATGTCAGCATGGGCACCGGGCTCTGACTGCCAAACAGGGGCTCTCTGCTGTGAGGCCCTGTCCCTTGTCCCAGCTCTACACTCTCCAAAGCCCTCTTCAGACCTGCTGAACCTGCTGCTGCAGCCATCTCCCAGGCAGTCACACAGCACCCTCTGAACTTTGGCTCTGGTGGAAAAGCTGTAGTGATCCAAGGCACCCCTTGTACCTAGCATTGTAAAGCAGGGCAGTTCAGCCACTACTCGGCTCGTGCCTTCAGCACTTCACAGCAGAGACAGGTGGATTGGCAAGAGATGTTTGTGCCCTCCAGATTTCAAAGAGGAAGCCATCCCTGCTCTTCATCTAGAGATGTAGGTTTACAGTGACAGAGGAAGGACATTAAATGTGAGGGATTAATGCGAAACAAAAGATCTATGAATATTCATCATATGTTTTATACCACAATAGTTTCAGCCACCTTGAAACTCCTTGTTTGCTTCCTGCCAACAACAAACGATAGACTTTTACTCACAGAAGTCTTAATGGGAGGCAATTTTCAAAGGCGCATTTACAAATGTTTGTGGGAAACAGATGTTAAATGCACCGACTCCAGAAATCATGATGAAATGCTGGCAGTGAGAGAGCAGGGAGAGACCCAGGTGACTTATCTGGTGCCTCACAGGGAAGCAGCAGCTCTAGCAAAGCTGTGAGTATGCCAAAACCATTTTTGAAGGATGAGTGAGTGAGTTACAGTGCTGAGCCCCATGTGAGTATTGGACTCTTGTGTCATGGGGTGTTCTTTGAAGAGTTAAAGACTGCCTGTTCCCCACAGGCCCTGCAGTATGGGGTTGTGTCAGATAGGTGGAAAAAGCAATCTAGGAGAGGATGTCCTGAGAAAGCAAGAGTCAAACATGTGTACCTTTCACGTTAGTCTGTAGTCTCACTTCACCTTTGCCTAGTCAAAGGCTGTCACTAGCATTGTGTGGGCAGAAATTAAAACTTACTGAGAAAATTGTGATTGTTACCTTGAGGGCAGTGGCAGTCTGCACCTGAATCCCTCTGCATCCATATATCTATGCTTTTGGGTGGACAGGGCTGTGGCTTTGCTGTTCCTCTCTGTTGTTGCTTCCCAGGCAGTGACAATGAGGGAGAAGGAGAGGAAACAGTTTGCTCAACTTGGCGTGACAGCTGGCTGCAAGAATGAGGGGATAGCACCCCGCGTTTCACGCTGCTGCTCCTAATGGCTGGGCTTCCCAAAGATGCGTTCCATCTTCCTTCCCGCCTTTTCCATTTTCCCAGTAAATGGGCTGTAAAGTCACAGCAGATTAAAGTTTGTCTAAACCTCCTATAAAATATTGAAGGTGCAGCTGGCATTAATCTAGTCCTCTTGTGGTATGAAGTGCATATATAATGGGGCTATAGATTTACGTGTGGTCTGTGGGCATTTAAAACACCCCAAAGATTGTTAAAGAGATTCTGAAGAATTGACTCCCTCACTGGGTATTAAAAGCTCTTCATTAGTGCTAATGTACACTAAATTAAGGTGGCAATTAGACTGAGCATATTCATCAGGATGGTGTGTTTTAATAAATTGTGTATTTAACATGATTGCATTTTATTGAATTCTTCAGTAATTGCATATTTTTTCTCTTTCAGGACAAGCTTGGATAGAAGGAGATACATGGGACACACAGACAATTAAACACTGGAAGAGACACTGTGCTTCAAGTCCCAAGATTAGCAAAGGTGAGTGCTGTTAATGGCTTGCTCTTTCCGTATGCCAGGTACTTTCTCTGTATCTCTGTCAGGGCAGGTTAAGGGTAGCTATGGTGTACTGGAGGGGGTAAGAAAAACACAGCTCATCTGCCACCATATCACCAGCAAGTCACTGCAGAAAGTCATTATTCCTTATGAAACTCTTCATGAAACTGCCCCTAGTCTCTGTTGTATCTGGAGGAGCAGACTGTGCGAAAAAAATGCTCTGTGAGGATTTTCTGGAAGGCCCTTCCTGTTAGATATGTTCTCTTAGGAGATCCCATCACTTTGGTTTAAAGTTGAATACCGCTTGCAGATAGTGAAGACAGAAATCCTCTTATGGGAGATGTACTTGGGAAGAAAGGCAAGTGTGCTGAGCCAAACCTCCATACCTGCAAGCCAAAGGGTGGCCTGCCACATTGCTGGGCAGAGGACACCACGGGACAATGCCAGGTTGTGGTGATCCTTTGCCACGGGTGCAGCTTAGAGCTTCAGGGATGTTTCCAGTGACATCTCATCTGGGACAGCCTCTAGAAACTGATAGATTTACTTGGAAAAAGATCTAGTCCATATTTTCTAATGCCTTTAAAGGCTACCTGGCACTGGCTCTGGAGAACTTCAAACATGTCTTCTGCTTTGGCTTGGTACATTGTGTATGACTGTGGAAGTAGGTGTGAATTTGCATCATCTGGTCCTCAAGGCACAGGCTAATATTTTGTAGGAAGTACTGCAGAACTGGTTCTTGGGCTTTAGAGGAAGCAGCAGTTCAGCATCAGTTCAGTGGACAAGTTCTTCATGCATGTTGACAGCAAAGAGATATTTATGTTAAAAGAAGATATACATGGATCATGTGGTAGAAGAGCAAGGATTGAAAAAGTGATTTGCATGAGGGCAAGAGGACCTGTAGCCATCTCTCTCAATCTCAGTTATTCTGTGTTTTCTATCAAGTGTTTGAGATGGGGAGACTGTGATGAGCAATCAGGCAATCTGTCTGAATTTAGGTACTGAAACACAAATTGTCTGCAGTGGCCTGTTAGGGGTGGTTCACACATTTGTTTTCAGTAGAAGGTAGGGATAATAAGATATGGAAGATATGAGGATTGAGACTGGTGAATATGAGGTGCTCCTGACAGTTCTGATAGACTGGCACATCCATCAGATTCTCTTGTTCCATTTACCACCAGGTAACTTGGGCAGCTGTTTTGAAAAATCTTTTTACCAAGGAGAGTCATCAAACACTGGAAGAGGTGTCCAGGAAGACTGAGGAATCTCAGTCCTTGGAGAGATTCAAAACTTAACTAATGTGACCCTAAGAAGTGTGCTCTAACTTTGAAGTTGGATCAGATTTGGAATTGGCCCAGATTGGGGGCAGTGGGTGCTTGTACTCAGTGACATCCAGAGGTCCTGTCCAACCTAAGTTTTTCAGTGATTCCATCTTCAAAGCAAAGGTAAAGGAGCAATCTAAGTGAATCCACGGGTTTCAATCCAGTGTAAAAGGGATATGGGCATTGAGGGAAATGTCAGTGACAGCAAAGAGAAAATTGGAGGCCTTTTGGGAGGGTGTGGTTGGGCAGCTGCCTTTAGAAATGTGAAGTTCAAGGCAGCTGCAAGGCATGCAAAGGAAAATGACAGAAGGAAGGAAGTGGCTGAAGAACAAAACAATGAATTGCCTTAAAAAACTAGACTTTATTCCTAACTGATTACAGCAGCTGGGCCATGTTTCCTGGCTATACTGCTGAGGACTTTTAGCCTCCCCATCACTCTGTGAGATAAAATTCATGGGCCATACAGGGCAGAGAGAAATGTAGAATAATGTGCCTAAGAAAAAGCTGAACATTTATAGCTACATTTCAGACAAAAACAAATGAATCTCATATGTCTCACAGGTCTGAGATGGGACAAGCCAGGGAGAGCATCTGTCAGCCGCTGTCTTCTGCAGTTCTGACTGCTAATGTTTGCTTAGCATTAAATGTCTCCTGCAGAGAAGATCTTAATCTCTCACAGATTTGGGGCCTGGAGGAGGGGAGCGAAGGTATTTTTAAAAGGTAGATTAAGTCATATGCATTCAGTTTTTATCACACTTGTATCAGTGTGTAGTAGGAGTAACTCAGATAATTTACTTTTTGTGTGTATGGCTTAAAAGGAAAAGTAGAAGGAAAGCCCATCTCTGTGGGTCAGGACTGCCCTTTGATGTCAGTTATTTTAGCCATGAAGCAGGTCATCAGGGGACTCCAGGTACCTTCAGCTAATTAGCATGGCAGTAACTGGCACAAGTTCATTCATAATTACATTATTTGTAAGTCATATTATTTGCATTTTGCTTGCACTGCTTGTAAATAGCATTACTTACATACTCCTCAAAGTCTGGAGCACCACTGCAAGTATGAACTAGATGGTATTATATGTCAGAGTGCCCAAGCTCTGGCACCAAACAGTTTTAAGTGCCTCATAAGAGATGAGATCATGCTTTTGGTTGATTTGCCCAGTTTGAATCAGTGCAATCACAGGATGCAAATGGTGGCCTTGCATGAGCTGTTCAGAAATCTGGGTACCCAGCAGAAACCAGAAAGTTTGTATTGTGCTGATATGTGTGGGTCTCTCCACGCTTTAGGTTCCACTAGTGCAACCGTTGCTCAGAGCTCTTGTGTCTCAGATCAGGTCAGTGGGTCGGCATTTTTTGGAAATGTTCATTGAGCTCTTCTGATGTGAAAACTCTGATGTTTTTTTCTTGGCTTTATCAGCCCAGACTTCACATTATTGCCCTCGAGTTCCATTTGCACATCCTGAGTGGAGAATTTTGGAATCTGAAAGCCCCAGCGGGTGTGGTCTTGATCTGAACACAGCACAATGAGTAGGGTTGCACTTAGTTATTGCTTTGCTGTGTGAAGCATGGTGGGTTCAGGAATTACAAATCTGAGTCCAGTACCACAGCTGGGGACAATTTCTTGCCCAAGCTAAAAAGAAGGGAGCCCTTATTTGTCAAAGCTGACCGTGCATGTGTTCGTGCTACTCCAAGGTTATTGTGACTGACTGGTTCCTCTGGACAGTGAAGTTCTCAGGATCCAATTGCTCAATGGATTTACAATCTCCCTTCCCTACTTATGCCTGGAAAACATTTTAACATACTGAGTGGATGGGCAGGAGAGAGATGCAAAGAACATAGCCTATGTTTGTCTTTGAAAAAAAAATTAGACCTGTACTCAGCTCCTGTAAATCAGAGCAGTTCCAAGGGAGCTTGCTCACCTTACAGAGGAAGCAGTCCCAGACATGGAAAGGAAAGTAAGGCAGGAACGTGATTTATCAACACTACAAACCAGCAAGACAGTGTTAGGCTTAGGAGCTGCTGCTTCTTGGACCACGGGCATTGTTTTTCATGTAGGTGACTGTAGTGGGGTGTGTGAATTATGTATAGTGTCATGACAAGACTAAACTGTTTTGGGTTTTGTTCTTGGTTTTTTTTGACAAAGGCTACTATAATATGGATCACACAGGTGGGTGCTCAAGGCAGCAGGACTTGGAAATTTCTGAGATAACTTTAAGACTTTGGCTAGTATACTAAGATTTAGACATCCTTTGTTTCATCGCAGCATGAATTTTTAGTGTAGTGATGGGAACATCTAGGTGACACTAATTGTGAGGCTTTCGAAATCCCAGTATCCTATCGATTTCTCTGTATTTTCATATCCCTCCCTAGTGTCCAACTCATGTGTTAGTGGAGCTGAAGGCTCACCTTTCCCATGAAACTGAAGAATTCCCTGCCCATCTTCTTAGCCTTCTGGACTTCAAGATCACTTTTCTGTGTCAGATTTGCAGATATGGCTTTAAACGGTGTCAGGAAGCTGTGGGCATTTCCTGAAGGCCCACATCAGAGCTCTGCCCTACCCCATCTCCTGCAGTCACCATCTTGTCTTTGAATCTCTCTAGGCAGAAGAGTTATGTATCAGAAGGATAAGAAAATAAACTTTGTGAAGAAAAAATATTGCCCTCCTTCTCAGGTTTAGATTAAGGTTTGTGTTTCTCCAGAAGCCAGGTGGATCTTCCCGGGATTCCTCTAGCAAAGGGGGTTCCCTGGCAGTATCCAGCTGGCAGAGGCACGCTGTTGAACTGCCCCAGGTACAGGCAGCTGCAGAGAGAAAGCAACTGCATGTCCACGTGAGCTTCTGTGTCACACCATTTGTGTCTCAGTCTGTTTTGTCACTAAGAAGGAATTGATTTGATTTTAAATAAAGTGAAAGCAGTGGACCAAACACACAATGTGTAACAAAAAATCTGGCTCTTACCTCAGGCAGCCCTGTGCTGGGAACTCTGCCTGCCATGGGTTTTCTCAGCTCTTTGGCTAAAGCAGAGCAGTTCTTATGGTCGCAGAAGAAAGCACCTGGTGAGGCTCTACAGCACTCACAGATTTTGTGGCTTAACAAAAACAATGGACTGAAAGGCAGTTTTATTTCTGGCCTGGTGAAAATCTTGGATAATTTTAGTGTTTTCTTTTAAATGAATTAAACGGACTTTGCTAACTTTGCTATCATTAGATGCAGGTCTGTTTAGGGAATGGCATTTGCAGTGGAGAAAGGGAATGAGATGCATTAAGAAGCATGTGGGCTTTGGAAAGCAAACCTGTGCCTCTGTGTTTGCAAATGTACGGATCCATCTGTGCAGTGCCATAACTGCATTGTTTCAGTGGAAGTACTATTTCATGTATTTATTTGTCAGTCCCTCGAGGGTACTTTGTGATATAATGGCATATTAGGAAACATAGTCACTTCATTAAACAGCAGGCAGGAACTTTCCTGCAGTGTAGCCTCACCTGGTCAGGATTTATTCCTGCTCTCCCAATAGAAGCACTGCCCAAGCACTTGTCTAAATCAGACATTGAGTTTCAGAACTGGTTAAGTTTCCTTAGTGTTTTTTCCTGGCCTCAAAAGCTTTCCAGCATTGATCCATGGGTTCTTCTTGCAAAAGACCTATGCAGGGTGGGGCATAGAGCAGCAGGACTTCACTGCTACAGGAACATCTCACACTGCATGGCAAGCAGGTGTCGTGGCCCAGGCTGAGTAACCATGAGAGGATATCCTCCTTGGGCCCTGCCATGTCCACGCACTGCTGTCATTCCAAACCCAAATGTCTACAAGTTTCCCTGAAGCTGTTGTCCATGTTTGTGTGGCATTCATTCTGTAGAGGAAGCTTGTATGAAGATAGCTGTCCCAAATGCTTTTTGTGTGTCTTCTAACTGGGCACATCTTGTTCTGGCTCCTGGTTCAATACGACCTTTTCTCAGCGAGAAATAGACAGGTACATTCAGTGATTCTTAGACTTGACAAGTTTTAAGGAGTGAGGAAAAAAGTTCTTCATGGGCAGAAGGATATTTTTTCCCCAGTATCTCACTCTGCACGTAAAGCTAGACCTTTCCACTTCTGCAACCTTCCCCTTCACTTCTGTGCTCACCTTCAGACCTTAAAGAACGCAAAGGGACCTAGCAGCAATCATTATCTCTTAGCCTGTGCTGTGTTCCCTGTTCAGGTAAGAAAAGAGGTCTTCTGTATAATGAACTCCACAGGGTCTTGTGGGAAATACAAATAGACTGGAAATAGGATTGTGTCATTCCAATAAAAATGAGTGTGCTAAGAAAGTGCTATTGTTTTGCAGGAGGACAAAGGACCTTGAAGACCATGGAGGGAGACTGTCTGAGCTGCATGAAATACCTGATGTTTCTTTTCAATTTCTTTATATTTGTAAGTATTTGGAATTCACTTTCTTTTCTGGATCCCCCTCTTTCCAGCAGCCTGCTGTTGCCCAGCAGGATAGGCTATAGTGCGGTAAAGTTGCCACAATACAGAATAACCCCTCTGCCTTGCACTAGCAATCATTGAGCGTTGTGCAGCATCCAAAGATGCTCAGACATTCAGTGAGGCAGCACAGTGGTCACTGTTGTTTGAGTTATTGCTGTCCTTGACAGGGGGAACCACAGGGACAGCTGTAACTAACGGTGCACATGGTTTATCCTTGCATGGCAGAAGAAATTGTTTTCCAGTCCTGGGTGCCCTGCTGAGGTTTTCACTCAGAACTAGTCATTTTCCTACCACATGTGGAGTAATTTTTAGTTGTTCTTGTTTTTGAAAGGATGGGTGGGAGTGCCCAGCCACCCTGGCCTCTGTGGCAGGTATGGTTCATGTGAGCCCCTTCCCTGGGCTGTCCTCTACAGATGTGGCAGCAGATCAAGACTGTCTTTCAGCAGTAGGGAGAGAGTAAACAGCTGGTAGAGTGATGTGTCAAGAAAGAAAGGTGCTTTTGCTGCAAATGATTCATTTATTGAGCAAGAGGTACTAAGAGCAGTGTGTCAGAAGTCATCTGCACAGCAGGTAATATATGCCTCAGAGAAACACAAATTCTCCAAATTAATATCTTTGATCAAAAGATAGCGATGAATCCAGCTTTTCTGCAGTAGTTGTTTCATGTTGACCTATCTCCCTGTCTCTCCTTTCCTTGTGCTGTGACAGCTGGGAGGAGCATGCCTGCTGGGACTCGGAATCTGGGTCATTGTGGATCCCACAGGTTTTCGAGAGATAGTGGCTGCCAACCCCCTGCTCTTCACGGGAGCGTACATCATGCTGGCCATGGGAGCAATGCTCTTCCTGCTCGGCTTCCTCGGCTGCTGTGGTGCCATCCGTGAGAACAAATGCCTCCTGCTATTTGTAAGTGTCCTTGCAACTTCTGTTGGCCTCTTGGTGCTTCCCGTAGGGGTGACTGGATAGGTGATGCTGGGATAAGCACAGGAATGGGTGTCTGTTGTTGTAGCCATTATTCCTTTAGATAATGAGTAGGCTTAGGATACTTTTACACACTGCTAGAAATACAGATAATTTGCTTTTTCTCTTGTATAGATTCAAGCCCAGTCTGGGAGTGTATTTTGACCTTTTTAAGGTTTCATTTTAATTGACCCCATTTGGTTGTTTTGGCTTTTTCTCTATTTATAAAATGACTGAAAATGGTCCTTTCTTGGCTACTCAAAACCCACTGTTCCACTTGTAGATTCATTCCTCGGGGGTTCACAACAAAGGAGGGAGCACTGGAGCACAGCCCCTGTGCAAGGGGGCCCCCACATGCCAGCAGAAATGCCCAACTCAGAACAGCAGCATTGCTGTCATTGCTGCTCTCAGTAGCTGGTCACTCCCTGATACAGCCTGCTTTGCTCCTAAAATGAAAGAGATTTTTTACCTCTGGACAAATAAATGAAACAGATTTGTTACCTCTGGACAAATTTTCCCCTGAATGACAGGATTAAATTTCGACCCAGGGTGGTCATGAATAATTACAAATAGCTAAAGTAAGTCACTTTTGCCCTGGCCCCCCCACTCCTCCCAAGTTCTGATACTGCAGGATTTCCAGCCATTATCTCCTACTGGAAGATATTGCCAGTTATGTATTGAAAGACAAAGACCATTAGTTGATTTTTTTCTTTCTTTTTTTTGTGAAATATGACCTTTTGTTTTTCTGAATGAGTCTGGTGGCAATTTGAGATTGTTGTGCTTTTGGTTTGGGTTTGTTGTTTTTTTTAATTCTTGATATTACTGTATTTTATTAGGATCTTGTCTTGCACAGCCGCTTCATCGTTCAAAAAAGCTTGTCACTAACCTTAAACAGGACAGGGAAGTCCTGTTGAATGCAAATCCATCTTTTCCTAGGATGAGCGTGGCTTCACTGAGATAAATGCTCTCTGGCCCTTGGCTCCCATATGCCTTGAGTTCATAGCCTGCAAATGAGAGCCCTTTTGGGGAAGCCGCTGTGGATTTCATTTCTAGTGATTTATCTCAGAAGTAAATCAGAAAAACAAATGTATCACCTGCGAAGTCTGTGGAGATCTGCCCAGAGGAACCTAATAAAATGGAAAGGATCAGGCCCAATGAGCCTGAAGTTACTTCAAAGCCTGTCCCAGTCAGATTAAGAAACTAAAAGTTTGATGAGAAATGTTGTTGTAAGTGAATGGGAGAGCAATATTTTCAGTATGGACCATGTCTGCTGCATACAGACTGGTGACCTGGCTGGAGAAAGAAAGCTCTGGGCCATGTTCTTTCCTAATTTAACATCAGTTGCAAATTCAAATGCTTGTCCGTGTGTTTTAGTTATACTCCAGTACACTCAATTTCATGGTTATTACTTTTCTTACTCCTGGAGATAGTTCTGAGCCTTGCTGCTTTATTTATTTACCTTTATCATTATTTTATTTTGAATGAAATGTGAGAAAAATATGGGCTGGAAGTAATGTCCTAGACCAGGAGAAACTCTAAAAGTAATTTCTGGATAAGGAATTATCGTTCCATTTTGATCAGTCAGGTCTTTGAAGGCTTTTGGTATCAACACCAGCTCTGCTAAACAGCCAGCCATCCCATGTTCAGCAGTGTGAAGCACTTGGATGAGGACTTGTGCTGATACCAGGGGAGAAGAAACGTGTTGCTAACTTCTTTTTTGGGGTCACACCAGCTGATGTTAAAATCAGCTGATCTTAAACCATCTGTGAAACCTGAAATCTGATAGGAGTAAGTTTTAGAGATTGAATAGGCAAAAGATTCATGACTGTATGCCAGAGAGACTGGGAACACTTGCAAAACAGAGAGTGTAAGTCTTTGTGGGGGTGGTACCTGGGGAGAAGCTGCTAGATCAAATCAAGTCCACTTACAAAGTTGTTAAAGAATTGATGAGCCAGAGAGCTGCTTGAGTGAGATTTCACAGTGATGCATAATGTATGCCCGAAGCCTTTAGTCCAAATGTAAACAGAAGATAGAAGAGACAAGACATATGCATGTTCTCTACGTTCCGGTTTCAGTGTTTGCGAGGACTTTTATTTTTCATTAAGCTGCTTGTCTTTTGGTAAAAAATAACCCCATAGCTATGGAACCTAACAGGTTGCATTAAGCACAAGGCTGTGAAGTGTTTCTAGAGTTCCTGGCATTTGGATGTGTCTCACAAAAAAAAGGAACAAACAATGGCCTGCAAATCAGACATTGAATAACTTGTCCTGAAGGTCCTCTGACTGCAAAACAATACTGTAAAAACCAGAATCCAAAGTACTGTTGAACGTACAACATTGCACCAAGGGACCAAATTCAGCTTTGTTAGAAGAACAGCCCATGTCCGCTTCATTTGGCTTAGTTTCAAATGCAGACATCCTGTTTTGCACTCCTGTAAAATGGATATAGTAGCCCCTCAAACTTCTCAGCATGGAAATGCAGGTCCTTTGAGTTAAAGGAGGTTGATGCTCTTTTTGGAACAGCAGTTCTGAAACTGGAACACTGGATGAGTTATGAAAAATAAACACAAAGCATTAATTTGTGGAAACTTCTGTTAGACCGCTTCTGTGAAAACTCCTGTAACTATCACCTGGAGCTGAGGCAAGATTTTTGACCAATATGAGAGATCCCGTTTATTCAGGATGTTCACCTTGGATGTGGGGAGTATCTGTGTTCAAATGTCGAGTATCAAGCTTGAATTTGAATGTGGGGTTACCGTGTCCCATGCATTAACCAGCTGGCTCCTTTGTGCTCTCACATATCAGTAATCAATTTAATTTTTGGAAGGAAAACACGTTAAGCAGATTTTGACTCTCCTTCAAATGCAGAATGGGAGCAAGTTCTGAAACACTGATGATCGAACATTTTCTCATCAACCCTAATGGCTCCTTGTGGGTTTTTTCTTACGGTAACTTACAAATCTGTAATGCAGAGTGCACAATATAAGTGTAAATCAGTTTGGGAATGATAATGAAGCTTATCACGGATAATCTGGGAATGACTGCTTCCACTTCTGCACAGACCTGTGCTGGAGCTTGGGTGAACATGTGCCCCCCAGTAATCAGTAAATGAAATGCAATTAGCAGGGTGATGGGATTAATCACTTGATCACCACCTTAGACCTTAGTGACTACGCTGAGATCCCTTGATAGATGATGATGTGAATTTGCAAAGCATCGTTCATTCTCATCACTTGTTCTTTGCCCTCCTGTGGTGAAATTAAAACAGTCTCTGAGCAGGAAAAAAGGAAGCCACACAGAAAACTCCAGCAGTAAGAATAAATTAGAGAGTTAACTAGTTCAGCAAAATCAAGCGACAGCATGGTTTTAGAAATAAAAAATCCCTGCTCATCTGACTTTTCTTGTTTTGTCATTTGAGCTCAAGCTCTTTTTCTTTTGTTTCCACTGCAGAAGCAGGAAGACAAATGTGATAGGGTGGTGCATGTGCTTTTTCAGTGGGGAAAAATCACTTACAGCTCTAGTAATTGACAACAAAACAACATTTTGCCTATTCCAAGCAGGTAGTTTGAATTCTCTCTCCGTTATTGTAGTGCACCATGCACAGCCTTTCAGACACTGTTTATAAATCATTGCTTGGGGATCACAATAGTACTTCTGGCCCTGTCTGCCTGTTTCCTATTTCAGAAAGACCTTCTATAAACTTCTCAGACACAAAAAAAATCCCCCACCATCCAGACTTCTCCTGTGTTTATTTTTACTTGTTGCTTCATCTACCTTCATTGGTAACATGTACCAAGTTTATTACCCTCCACATGATGTGGTCTCACAGGGTTCTCCGTTCACTTTTGCCTTTCTCACACAATGCCAAAATCTGAGTTAATGTCTTACCATTTACTCAGTTCTGTAAAATCATCTCAAAGTCTGTGGGCTAATTCTTGGGTTGTTTGAATTTTAGACGGGCTGATTCAAATGGTAATTTCTCTTTATGACTATAAGAACATAAAAAATGTCCACCTAGTTCAGACTTATGGTTACTCAAGTCCATGATTTTGTCTACAATAAAAAAAATAAATGCCATTTTGGGAGAGAGTGTGAATCTAGCCACTTTCTGCTCTGTGCCTATAGCTGTTCCTTAGCACCAGCATTCGTTGTTTTAAGGATGTTAGAAGGCACATCCCTGTCTGTTCTTTTTACTGTTTTGTATGGACTGAAGCAGCATCAAATTAGCACGAGCTATCAGTGTCACGGACAACTGGTCACAAGAACGGGCAGAATTTGAAGCGTGACCCCACAGGAGTTCCATCACTCATCCTGGGCTGGAAACACTCCCAAGTACCTGAGTGCTCTAGGTAGACAAGGTCCCAGGAAAAGCACCCTCACAGCAGGATGTCAGTCTCTGGGGATGAGACCTCACAAGTGCATCTGTTTTACTTCTGTGGGGTGGGGGGTGTGAAGGCATGGTGGATCACTCAGGCTTGGTAACATCACCGAAAAAAGGTGCCTTTGGTAAGACTGAAAACCAAACTTTTAGATTGAAGCAGCAGAAGGTTGCAAAGGCAATAGGATGAAATACAGTTCCAGCTCAGATTGAACAGCCACGTGCCTCTCTGTTCTGCTTTCTTTCCCTTTTCCTAAAATTATGATGACATAAGTGTAAGGTTTTTACTTCAACCTGGAGGCCTGTTTCCCTTTTACTATCACTTAATCTGCAGGCTGTGCTTTCTGTCAAGTCTGCAGCATGCCCTTATCTTAAGGATGTGACTATGCACAGTTTGGGTACCAGACAAGACAGGGATGATACTTGTGTAATCAAATTAAATTGTTATGGTGGGTTATCAACTTTCTGTAGAGGTCCTGTGTGGTTAGTACTTAACTCAGCGCAACCCCATTGTGTGGTGGGGGATATTGACCAAGGCTAATTTTGTCCTGAAATGAAAACAGACCACTTTTGGTCATAGGTATAAATATTTGAGGGTATATCCCGCTACCTCCTTCCTCACAAAATAAGCTGTGATTATATTACAGTAAAATTGTGTTGTTTGCATTGCAATCAGAGGTGTGTGTGCATTTGTATGTGATACCTATACCTGTGTCTGGACAGTTTAACCTGTGTGAGCATGTCCACAATTATATAACATTTTCCATCAAAGTAGGCTTTATAGTTTTGACCTGGTACGGGTTTATCAGGGGACACTATGGGTTCTGTAACCTTACTCGCTTTTACTCATTAGAACCAGGCAAAAGTGTCACAAGCTCTCATGTCCTGTGATGAGTTCAGAGAGCGAATGTGTATGCTTCAGCTGACTGTTTCATAGGGTTTTTTAATTGTCAGGGGGAAAAAAAGGTTTCCTTAGTTATTTTTTCCGTCTCTTTTGTGATTAGCGAAACCCTGTATTCCTACTACTATTGCACACACTTAATACTATGTCTGTGTTTTTTATCTTCTCTTCCAGTTCTTCATGTTTATTTTGTTAATCTTCCTGGCAGAGCTTTCAGCTGCAATCCTGGCTTTTATATTCAGAGAAAATGTAAGTATCTGATGGTGGGCAAACTCTGGACCGCTGTGGGAATACACAGCTGGAGCAGGGTATTAGACAGTGGCTGATTTGTCTGTAGAGTGACTGCTTCAAATACCGGCAAACCTCGTTCATTACTACCCTCAGTGTGCAGAACTGCCAGCACATCAGGGAACGCTAACTAACCTAGTGCAGGATGGATGGCTTATGGGGACACAGGGAGGACTACTTATTCCTGAAGTTTTTAGAGTCTTTTAAAGTCTTCCTGACCCTCTTGCAGCCACACATTCCATCAGAGAGAAGTTTTATTATAAAGTCGCGCTATGATTAAAAGCAACTATTTTCTTTGTTCTATATAACATGTGTTTAATATTAATAGTTGAAAACTCCTGTTTGCCGAACAGAGCCAATGCTTGCTCTGCAGCGCAGAAGATCTCTTACGAATATTCTAATCATATTCATTCTTGAACTTCCGTGTTCTGCTGCTCACCAGACTCCTACCAATGCTGCTTTTAAGATATCCCCCCGACCTGCCCTAAGCAAATCTCCCTCCTCTTATTGCCCTGCTTAGTTTCATCTTTTTCTGCAAAGCTTCATATGATGTAGCCTTTCTCGATTCTTCTGCAATGTATATTATTATATGGCCATCATCCCTCCCCTGTGCTAGCAGTAAACTTTTACTACAGTAGTAGTAACCACAGTCTCATTCCTTTCTCTAAACAGCAAAGGTCTGTGCATTTTTTTTCATGTTCACACAAGCGCACAGGAGAGCCTGACTGAAGTAGCTCCATCCTTCTCTGAGTGATGGCAGGAAAACAATATTGGTTGTTAGAGGTGGTCACTAGTGACTGTCGCTATTTATTTTGCTTATTTTGCCTCTGCCGGTAGCAAGAGAACACACAGCACGTTCGCCGTACTGAACGTGAGAGAAATGTGGCATGAGCAAAGAAGTGCCATGTATAATGATGATTTTCTTAAACCAGGATATACTTTTAATTTTTTTCATTTTAAAAAGCTTTTGATAGAAAAGAATCGAAACTCAGGAAGCTCACAGCAAGACAGTGTGGTGTTTGTAGAGTAGGATGGGCTTGGGGGGAGGTAGTGAGAGGATTTTTTCCATTTATGAGCTAGTAGTCTTTTGTCTTTGGCTCAGATCTGAAGGCAGTGGGGAAGGGATGGCACTCTGCACACAGAATGGGTGCCTCATTCCAGTTAAGGCTTTGAGACCATGCCGTTGTGGAAACACCTATGAATAGATTGCAGCATGGGGGGTCTGGTGTCTTCTGGTCATTACAGCTCTGCTGTTAGGAGTTTTTAGAGAATTCCTTTGGTTCAGCACAAGGAGCAGACCGCACACGTAGAAACTGGCCTGCAAGTATGTGCTTTGTGACAGAGAGAGAACATGGTCCCTGGGGAGCAGGGCCTGGGCAAGCAGCTGTCAGCCGATGGCTCCCACCTCCCCCCTTCTCTGTGGGAAACCTGTAAAAGGTACAAGAAACTGCCCAGGCCTGCTGCAAGTCCTGGGTGTGAGGTGACTGCACTGCTGATGCGTCCTTCTCGCTTACAGCTTGCTTCTGGGCAAAGCATAGGTGCCTTCCACTCCCATGGCAGCCACGGGACACATAAGGTCATGTTATCTTGCAAGATAAGGTCACAGCGGTTATACTAGACTTCTGTGGCATCTGGCAGTGTTTTGTGAGATAAAACTTGAAGGGGAACAATCTTCTGTCTTTCTTGATCTTGTCTCCTTGTTTGTATCACCAGCTTCCCACTCTGTCAGAATGACTGACAGGAAGGGCTGAAATGGGAAGGAATGAAGAACGTCAGATCCCAGCATAGCTGGAGATGGCTCTATGCAGAAGTCAAACTTGATCTGCGAGTTCTTGTGGTTTGTTCATGCCTTAGGTTCCTTCTGAAAAAATAGCCCTTGTTTTGGTGTTGCTTTATATTGTGGTGGTAGCTCGTCTGGCTTGGAAAATACTTGTGGCCAATTTTGCTGTCACCTTTGGGTTAGCGTGAGCTACATGGATGAACAGAGCTGGTCTTTCATTGATCCCGTGGCGGGAAGAATTCTTCACAGTAGCAATTTAAGGTAAAGATCAGATGTGCTTTTCTCTTCCTTGTGAAACAAATTACTTTCAGGGCATGTGGTGGCAAATGCAGACTTAGCCAGCCTAAATTTCTTCAAAGCTTACCAAGCGGGATTCTGTGATGGTTGTTGCACCAGTCCATATGGCTGTGGCCTCTCTGGGTATGTAAAATGAGACAAAAGATACAGTTTATCTGTTTGCTTTACAGATAATGTTCAGTGCAGCTTTCTCTTGTATACTTTTACACCCAAACTAGCTCCCAAACACGCAATGGGGTTAAATTATTAATAGCTGAGGGAGCGAGATAAATCAAGAGACAAAAATAAGGGAGAAAAGAGATGTTTTCTGCTGAGATTTGACATGAGAGGTAGAGTCAGTGAAGCAGAGCAAGGTGGTGGGGTAAGTGAAGGTGGTGTTCACAAAGGTGAGCTACTGTGACCTGCAAGTCCAGCTGCACTTCCAAAGAGTTATTTAAAAGCAGTCTCTGAAGAGGAAGGCTGCTGTTAATCAGCTGTGGGATTACCAGAGTTTCTCTTCCTTAGAAAAGGAGGTTTTGGGGGTGGAGAACCTTTTATCATCTAGAAGATCCCCCATAAAATAATTACTTTCATGAACACTAGAGAGAGACTGTGAAAGAGTAATAGGAATTGCTCTTTATACGCCCTTCAGAGGTCTGGGTGGGAAAAACCCCGGAGGGATATTTTATTCTTAGTGAACTGTCTTAGCAAGCAGGAAAGTAGGATGATCAGAACAGAAGAGTCCAGTAGCAGGGCTTTGGATAGAGTCTGGATGTTAGGACCTTTAGCCCCAGCTCTAACACATAATAAGCAAGTCACTTTGGTTGCTGGTGCCTCTGTTTCCTCAGACATAAGGCAAAAGCTAAAGAACATGAGTCTTCCTTGCTGAGCGGACAGAGGTCTCACAGATGGAAGGCACTGCAGGAGTGGGAAGTGCAGCACTGGTGACTGTACCTCCATGCCCTGTACTGTGCCAGACACATCAGAATGCTCCAGGCCGATGTAGGTGGGTAGGAGTGTGTCCTGTTTCCCAAACAGGCACCACGAAGGCAGCTTCTTGCACCGCATTCAGTATCCTTGAGCACAGCGCGGCATGAGAAGGCTGTGACCTTCCTGGGCAGTGCCAGCATGCCTGTGCCATGCAGGAATGCCCCCGTTTTTCTAAACCCCTTTTATCTGGCTGCACTAATCCCAGCAAAGCTATTTTTTGAACCAGTGAGACAAAACAGTCTCACTTCATTCACTGACATGTAAATGTATGCGTGCATGTGCTGCATTGGAGGCGCCCCGCCCAAAACACAGCTGAACAGCTCCTTATTGTTCGTGGCTGTGGCTGCCACAACTGGGTTGTCAAAGTGTGTGTGAAGCTCTAGTTTTATCAGTAGGTTCTTTGCTCCCTTCCGACTAGTTCTTGCCCTAAAAATCCGGTGTGCACATGTGCACAGACCTCATCAGGGCCTGTACTTGTTTCAGCTAGAGGAGGGCCATGGGCATGGCAGTAGGACTGTCTTATTTCATCCTCCTTTGTCAGCAATTTTTTAAAAGGAGAATTTTTTTTTTTTTGGCATCATTCCTCTGAACTTGAGATGCTCAGGATAAGCAGTTTAAGAACAACAAAATGAAATCAGTTATTTTCCTGGCAAATGTACCCTTCCAGCACTAGGCTTTGTTTTAGGCCAAGTGTTGTAAAAATCACACACAAACTCTGAACAATTTCCTCTGGGATTGCTGCTGTCAAAATAAAGGTTTCACTTTATATTTAAATTACTCTTTTGTTTTAGACCCCAACAAAGGCAGCCGGCTGGGACTATTACCAACGGTAATATCAGTTTCAAAGTCTGTGCTTCAGGAACAGATGAGCATCAAAAAAAATGTGCTGCTGTCTGCAGGGTTGGATGCTGCATGGATAAAGTGTGCAGAGAAAGGGAAGAAGAACACCGAGGACATAATTCAGCATCTTCTAACCTCACCTTCCCTCACTGCACCAAATTCCCAAAGGAAAAACACCATGTCCTCTGGTATTTTAATATTCAAAGGCAAAAAATTGAGTTAATATCGGTCCAAAAAAAGTAATTTAAGAATTTAACAGCATAATTAATTAAAGGTAGTGAGATTGAGCTAACTACATGATTTAAATATTTGTGACAAAGTTTTACCCAGTGCTGATGTAGTAATTACATTTGGCCTTTGTATTTGTAAAAGAGAAGTCAATATTACGTGATATTCAGGGTCTTTTTAAAAGTCACCATAGCCTTTTTTCTTTTTTATCCTTCAATTTTGTGATAGTTACAAACGAAACAAACAGTTTTGTGCTTGTGCTTTTGTGCCCACCCATAGAGCTCATACATATGTATGTGTATGTGCGATATTTCACGTTGCATATCAAGAACCTGAAACCAGCTTGTAGCAGTCTCTGTTACTGCGTCAGCAGTGCTGTTTGAACAACAGGGGGGAATAAAAAGGGTATTTTTCAGGCAGCTTAATTCCTGATCCTGCAAATATGCAACATCACGGCAGCGTTTAGCCAGCCAAGTCCTGCCCCCTTCACTGTGGCTTTTGCCAGTGGCAGAATATTTTCCCTATGTGGATCGCAAATCACAAGGTATTTTGGAGAAGGGACCATACAAGTCAAGACCTATTGGGAACATGAAAAGAAGATTTCTTGAAGTTTTTGTCCTGAAGTGACAGAAAGGCAGCAACATTGAACTGGGATGTTCAGTTTAACAAGATAATTAGGATTATTTGTTTGCTATTCCTCCAGAGAGTCAGCCTAAGTAAACGCAATTTCAAGGTGTCTAACTTCTCGAGAAGATTCTGAGACAAATTTTTTGTGTATTTTTGCTGTTTTACTGTAAATATAAAAGGGGTAAATGAAATTCCAATAATTTATATTGTTGACCTTTGGTAAAATGTTTAAATTATCTAAACACAAATATAAAGAGGATTTTTTTTCTTCATATATGCAGGTTAGTTTAGATAATCAAAGGCATTGCCAAGTAAATGGTGTTTTTTCCTGATTCATAAGCTGACTTGACTATTTCCTATTTGTTATATGTTTTTTACTTTTTCATTTCCAGAAAGTTTCATGTTAGGGCTTCATTCTTCTTTCACATAAAGTGAAGTAAATTCAGAGCAGTTCTCCTGTTGTTAGTAGGAAGTTAACTGGTTTGAATGAAAAGTGGAGTGGAAAATCATGCTTTGCTTGTGGACCTCATGAAGCACAGCAAGTAAAAATACAGTTTGGGTGTGAATTTGACAATCTTTCTAAAATCTGGTTTAGGCCAGTTTCAATCTATGAAATATTTTCAAATAATGCTGAAAATTTAAAAAAAAAAAAGAACAAAAACTAAAACCAACCAGCGTTTAAGTGTAAGCATTATCTCAGAAGTGTAGCTAGAGTTCAGTCCCTGATTTTAATGAGTGACAGTTTTATTCAACAGGTACCCTTCACTCTCTACATAGATATGGCTCAGCCAATGGCTTTTCACATGTTTCTCCTCTGAGTTCTGCAAAAAAAAGAACAAACCAAAAAAACCAAAGAACCTCCAGCATTCACAGAAGGGAGCTTTGGAAAATGTCTGGGAAAGGTGTTGGCAATAGCCCTTATATTTCCACCTGTCTGTGTGTTTCAGCTGACCAGAGAGTTTTTCACCAAGGAGCTGAAGAAGCATTACCAGAGGAACAACGACACGGATGTCTTCTCTTCCACCTGGAACTCTGTTATGATCACAGTAAGTCAGACCGCGCCAGTCCCATTCTGCCTGTGGTCAGTGGCCACCAAGACGTTGCTCAGCCCACACCCTCAGCTCCCCCAGTGTCAGCCTGCTTCAACCATCCTGTCGTGTCCAGCCTAGCACCAGGGCTTGTGATTGAAGGGAAGTAAGACTTTGGCTGGAAGTCAGCCTTTCTCAAACGAAGCTGCCACCAGTCCTGAGAGACACACTCTTGGTGACTGCATCAAAGTCACCTGATTTGCCAAAGTCTGAGGCATTTGACCTAAATGGGTACTCCCAGTTTTCAAATATCGGGCACAGACAGCAGTGGATCTGTCTGCGACTGGGTATCGCTGCATTTGCTCTGGGCCTTTCACCTTGCAGATTGCTTCAGAATTATTCCCAGCCAACAGCAGCCAAAAGCTAGCATTAATTAATGCTTTCTTCTTAGTAGCAGCTTAGGCAGGTGTGTGCCTAATGATATATTTTCACTATAGAAATATTAACCATCAAAATTGACTTTATTACACCCCTAATTGGGCAGGTTACAGGTTGACTGTCATTGGAACTGCAGTTGTTATTACCCACCACAAGAAGTTCTCTGTGTGTGTGTGTGTACACGTTAGTGCTCCGTACACCCCATGGTGTATCCCTTCAGGAGTGAAAAGCAGGATGTCAGCCTCCGCAGATGAAAAGTCAATTTTAATCTTAAAAGGAAAGGATGATTGCTGCCCTTCATGCTGATTCAGGACTTTAATAAAGACTTTTCCTTTTGCTGACTGAAAGGAGACGGAGCCAGAGTATGACTTGAATCCTTAAAAAGCATCTGACTGGAATCCTAAAGAGGGACCTTACTCGAATCACCTAGCAGTGCCTTTGAGCAGCAACAATCCTGGCCATTAGCTATGGGGATAAGGGGTGGTTGGGAGCCCGGATTGTACTGCTGAGTGATGTCAAGCAAGTCATTCTGGATATTCCCCAATGCCCTGTGTAGTTTGCAGCAATATTCCCAGTAGTACCTTAGAAGCTACAGTATGACACAGAAACAGTGGCACTTCATAGAAAGACTTCAATGAAACAGAAGCTCCAAGGTAGAAGCTCAACCCACTTGTTTGGAAACAATGGTTGTTTTGTCTCTGCTTTGACTAAAGCTTTGATCCCTATGAGAATAGGTCTTAGATTTCTCATATCTGCTTTTAAGGAAAGGTGTCAATTCTGTCTTCCTTTCTTCTCTGTGCCTCTCCCCAGTTTGCCTGCTGTGGAGTGAATGGACCAGAAGATTTTGAAGCTATCCCTCATCTTCCATACTCCTCTTTGGAAAAGGCGACGCCGGAGGCTTGTTGCCAGCGAGAGCTCCAGAGCCGGGAAGGGATGTTTGTCAACAAGGAAGCTTGCCTATCAGGCGTCGAGAGGTTTCAGAACCGGCAGGTAAGGGATGCTGAACGCTAGGAAAAGGAGCTTCACAGTGGGCAGAGAGATGGCTGCAGTGGTCATGGGTAGCTAGTGACTCTGGCAGGTCCTGACTGTACCTCGCATCCTGATTACACTCCTGCTGACAGCTTTTAAGTGATAGTATATGGCTGATTTTGAAAATCTTCCATTGCATACACTGCTAAGTTCATGTTGTGCTGTATCATCAGAAATAGGAAGATTTTCCTAAGGGAATGAGAGGTAAGGTGGAGATTTAGATCAAGTTCTGTTGTGTTTATGAAGGTTAGAACTACCTCTGAGAAGTTAATTACCAGCCAGCATAGGTCAGGTACGATGGGATGGAGCTGACTCTTACTGGTTGCAGGAGTGGTTCCAATTTAGTTCATAAAGACTCCTAATCAATATATACAATCAAAACATCAAGTGTTAAACAGCCACAGAAAACCATGTCTGTTTTCTAAGGAAGAGAAGTATTGGAAAGCTGCATTTCTCTGCTTCTTTACTCTTTACTGTAGAAAAAGAGCATTTCTTATAGCTGTCTTCCAGTACCTACAGGGAGCCTACAGAAAAGCTGGAGAGGGACTTTTTGCAAGGGCGTGTAGTGATAGGATAAGGAGGATTGGCCTTAAGCTGAAAGAGTGGTGTTTTGGTTTAGATATTACAGAAGAAATTATTCACTGTGAAGGTGGTGAGATGCTGAAAAAGGTTGTCCAGAGAAGTTGTGGATGCCCATTGATGCTAAGTCAAGTTTCCTTACAATGTCACCAAGATGTGATGTTTAAGAAACTTTCCAGCAAAGTTCCCAACTGTGTTCAGCTCAGCATTAGTAAAACCAACTGAGCTCTGTACTGACCGTATGTACAAGCCTCCTTCTCCCTCCAGCCTAGGCAGTGGTCCTCTTTTCAGCACTTAAGAGCAGATTGAGAAAGAGAGGAAAGGAGTTTGGAAACAGCCTGTGAACTGTTCTTTGACTGGCAGCTGGAAATTGTTGGCAAAGGCACTCTGGGTGAGAGATCATAGCAGACAGCACCATGCTGCTTCTGCCAGGTCTGATTGCTGGGAATAGATGGGGAGGAGAGAGATGACAGACAGAAGGGAGGGAAAGAGAAATGCATTGTGAGAAAGAGGATTAAAGTTTTCCCTGAGTGGTAATGCTGAGGCTTACCACTCCCATGGAAAGGGAAAGTTTCCTGCAAGCCCATGTCACCAGTGTTGGTGGGAGAAGCTGTGTGCACAGCGAGTGTCATCAAGCACAGAGTGGTGCACTTCTGTAAAATAGCAGAGACAATCCCAAGCAACTGAGAGCTGAATGGAGGCATTTCTGGAGCAAAGTCAAGCTCTTGGGACACCATGCTGGTAGGACAGTGCTGACCACACTTGTGCTCACTTCTGTCTGTAGCCAGCTGAGCAGAGCATGCTGGAGGCTGGGTTAAGGTTAGAGGTCTGGCAACCATACAAACATTTGTTGCTGGGCTGGATGCTTTTCTCTAAAAATTTGGCTGAAACATGGCTGGAAGAGAGCAGATGCTGAGTGGTCTCATGTTGACAAAAGCATGGTTTTAACAGTTCAGTTACTGTCCCAGCAGTCTGGGTCCCCTGGGCTGGCCTCATGAGTGGATCCTCTCCTTGCCTTCCCTCACTCTCCTCCAGTTGTGCCTCACTCACAGTGAGCAGGCTCTGACATAGACACAGGTACATAACTATTGTGCTGTCTTTGCAGTTCCAACACTTTCATTATGGGTGGAAGGAAAAGAAATAGGTGATCGAAATGTCTTAGCCGTATGGATAGGATTAAAATGCGTGAAGTATATTCTAGGTGAAGAAGACGCTACTTTTCATATTGGACAAACTCCAATCTACATTTCTCTTTGTGTCACCTGTTTGCAAAAATTTCCCAGTGGGTGAAAATTTTAGGCTGGGACATCTGAGGCCAGGATAAGCTGGTGATTTCCAGAAACATTTTGAAACCTTTGCAGGATCATCTACTTACTGTTAATTGTATTAGCAATAATAAATTTAATTAAGGGTGATGGTGGCTATGCTTCATAAGTGGAATAATTGCCATAGTGCATGGCCCTGAGTTCTTAATGAAATTCTTCTGTAGCGAGAACAGCAGGTGTTCAGCCAGCCTCTTTTGGGAGAAAGCACAGAGAAAAGGTCCTGGGCTGATAAAGAGCTGCTGGCTGTGAGAGATGAATCAAGAATCTCCTGCCTTGGCTTTAAATAAATCATCCTTTTCTCTAGCCAGCCTGGGATGTCTGTCACCTGCAGTGAATGTCCTTCCCTCTGTGCTTAGTCTCCACCCTTTGCAGATGGAGTTCATCTCTGTGCTGCTCCTCTCTGCCCTGCAGGAACTCACCATTCCTCATGGTCAGCGAGGGGTGTGAACCAATCCCACCACACTAGCACAAAACCCTCCCCTCCCCAGCACTGTCCCATGGATCTCTGCCTCCTGTGCCATGGGGCTGGGTGAGATGGTGATAGGAAGCCGTGCTTGTGGTGCCTGGGTCTGAGAGCACCGCGTGTCCTAGCGAGGGCTCTGCTGTGAGAACAACACAATGTGCTGCTCAGATGTGTCTCACCACGTTTTGTCTTTCCTAGGGCTGCTACACCGTGATCCTGAACTCCTTTGAGACGTACGTGTACCTGGCAGGAGCTCTTGCCATCGGCGTGTTGGCTATTGAGGTACTTACTGTTGTCTGACTGGAACAAAAGCAGTGTCAGTAACGTGTCCAGCAGCAAGGCAAACAGGCAGGTGCTCCCCTCGCCAGGGGAAGCTGCTCCGGCAACGTGCAAGCTGGCTATCAACTTGTGCTTTTAATTGCCTGGAAAGAGGGGCCTTGATCCTTTGACACAAAAGGCAGGGAAATAACCGATGCCACACGCCTGCAGTGCCACCTCGTGCCGGGCCTGCACAGAGCTTGTGCCCTGCCACGCTGGCCACAGGGGCTTTGGGGACCCACCGCTGGCCACGGGGCCCTGCACTGTCACTGCTCCCAGTGCCCTGGCAAGCTGGCTGATCTGTCACTTGGTTAACGTGTTCAAACCCGGCCTGTGCTTTAAAACCTTCTGTTTAGAGCCTGAAACTGCACTGGCTCCAGAGCACCTTCATTGTCCTGCATTAGTACCTGCTTCTTTGGTGATGTCTCTGAGGAACAGGCATCCACCAGACACGGTTTTAGCCCAAAAATTGTCCCTGTAGGGCCATTGCAGGGAAAAGGCTGGGTACCTTTAAAGTCCCCCATCCTGTGCAAAGGAGAGAGATCTGGGCAGAGAGGCCCAGCAGCCTCCCACAAAGGCTGTGCTGTGCCCATCCCAGGCAGCAGCAGGGATGTGCAGAGCAGGGACTGTGCATCCTGCGCCCCTGTGACACCAAGGGCACTTTGGGAATGAAGCCAGGCTGCTGCTGTAGCCACTAACAGTTTGGGGGGGAGGGAGGGGCAGGTGAAAGAGTTTTGCCACAGCTTCCCCTTAGGTAAGGGTCCCCCTCTCTGTGTCACTGACTGCTGGGCAGAAGGGAGCAATGAGGGTGGTCCTAGGGCCAGGGAGGGCTTTGCCGATCTTCTGGAAGATGCAGCTGACATTTACAGTTCTCTGTTTTGTTTTTCCCTCTTCTTTCCCCCCTCCTCTTCCCAGCTGCTTGCCATGATCTTTGCCATGTGTCTCTTTCGAGGGATCCAGTAAGAAGTGGCCCATGAACCACCATGTTCCCCACATGCTCAGAAGAAAGAACAAAAATCTGAAGAAACGAAACCTGGAAACACCCAAAAAACTTTATTTTTTTTAACAAAATGGGACAGGGAGAAAAAAAAAAAAGCAGAAAAAAAAGAGGGTTGTAATATATGAATGACCAAAAGGATTGTACTTCAGGGGCTGGAACTTTGAGGTGATGTGCACTACACTGTACACCGGACCCTTGCCCAGAGCCACCCGCAGCAGCCGTGGAGCAGGAGCCCAGCGCAGCCGATTGCACTAGAGACAGACGGAGATGGTGAGGGTGTGGGAGGATGAGCACAGCTGCCTCTCGCACCAGCCTGAGCCTACCATTCACCACTTTATCATGCTTTAGACAACAAAGGACTCAAGAACAGACATGCAGGGGCTGGATAAGGCAACAGGTTGGCCTTGACTGTCCAGGTGGGTTTCAAACAAGCAGTGGTGGCTTGCCTAAGCAGGTGTAGTCAACGTTTGTGTGATTCTGGCTTTGATTTCCAGCCACAGGACGAATACACTCATTCTTCGGTGGAAGCTTTGCCCTTGTCACATGGAACTTGTCAGAGAAGTCAAGCACTTCAGTGAGACTGGCTTTTCTCTGGAACTCCAAGCAGGGGCAGCGTGATCTAACTTAGCAATGGGACTCAGCGAAGGCTGGCTGAGGGTCAAGAGTTTGGTGCCTACCTTTCTGTTTTTACTAAGATTTATTGTTCATCGTTGTGAAAGAGACCAAATGGTTCCCTGCTGTGTTCCCATCTCCTGGGAAAAATAATGCATCTGGTCAAGCATCATTGATACTGCTGCCCTCCTGACAAGGGGAGAATATAATCTTTAAATCTTGTCAGCCTTTGCCTTTCCTCTGATACTTGCAAAAAAATGGTTTGTGGTGCTCTGTTAGCATAAATATTTGCAGTGATTCCTGCATGCTTTTCCAGCCCTAAGGGGAGATACAGACATGGTACTGGATTGAAGAGGCTGAAGTTTGTCAACCACTCCCATGCTGTTTTCCTGGACCAGTCTGGTGGAATCATTTCTGGTCAGAGAATTTCCCCTGAGATTCTCCCATGGGCTCATGATGAAAGTAATCATCAAGTCAGAATTGTTTTAGTTGATAGTGTTTCCTCCCTTGAGATAGTTTGGTATTTAACTAAAATGTCATCCACTCAGTCATTTGGAAGTGAACTTGAGAAAGATGCCTGGGACTGGACCTTGGTCAGAGATTAAGCTGGAGCTGCTGAGCCCCCAGGCAGGCTCCAAGAGCACCCAGTATGCAGCCAAACTGCTCCAGATGCTGCTCCAGTGGTCATGGATATTGATTTGGACAGATGACTGGTTTCTCTCATCTGGAATCATCAATTCCTGTTGCCTTAATTGTTCATCTGGTCACTTATTTCCTGATCCCAAACTCATTTTACCTGGGAAATGACAGAAGGGGCTGTGGTTTCTTGCTTAAATTAGGTCTTTTTAGAGATTTTATAGGCTCAGATTAAGGGAGCACTTCTATGCAGGCTCAAGCCAGCTCCTCTGAAAGCTGTAATCTCTGGCAAGGAAGGAGCAGAGCATTAAACTTTGTGCCTAGGTTTTGCAGCAGCAGCACGTTCAGCCTCTGGCTGTTCCCTTAGACACCTGGGGCTGTGTCCCTTGAGCTCTCCCAAAGGCTACAGGCAAGGAAGGAAAGCAGCAGAAAGCCTGGGCCATAACAGAAAAAGATCATGGCTAAATATCTAGGTTGAGGAATCAGGATTCTAAGGAACAGGAAGGAGGCATTAGGAGCTTTTCCAAGCTTCATTTGAGAAAAACAATTTATTCATTGGCAGGAGAGGCCTAGGCAGGTAGAGCTGCAGCCCCCCCATGCTACAGTCAGCATATTCCAGCAACAAAATGTGTGGCCAGGGCCGCTGAGAAGCATCAGATGTTGTATTAAACCTTGTGGAAAGCTGTTCTGAACTATTTCCCTCCAGACCTCCTTGTAATGAGGCATTTTAGCATTAAACTCTGGTCTGTTGTTTAATAAAGAAAAACAGTTTTGTTAGCCAAAACCCAGCAGTATTTGTACTGGACAGCAGGTGCTGCACTTAAGAAAAATCTGTTCCATCTACCAGTCTTATAGAGAATGGGCTGAGCAGAAAGCAAGATTATCTGTTCTCCTTCTGCCTCAGGAGCTGGTGTCAGTCACTGTTCTGGGAGAGCAATTCCCAGGGAAGGAACAACACTGTCAGCAGAGTTGGTAATGTGGCTGGAGGTGATCGAAAGAAGCAACTGCCTCCCCCAGTCTCCAGTTTCTTCCTTTCCCCTCAGTTTATTATGCAGAGTTCTCAGGTCAGAGCCTGGCTGGCGAATATCCTCATTTGTGCATGGTGGGTGGCTGAAGGGGAAAAAAAGCCTTAAAGCCTTTCTCTACCACCAGGGGCATAGGGGAAAAAACCTGTTAGAGCTGGGGGAACCGGACCAAAGCAGCTAGAGCACAAAGTACTAAGTCTACAGGCCTGAAGTATGATCTCTGCTGGCTTGTTTCTCTTTGGCTTTCCTAATTCTGTACTCATTGCTTTGTCTTTTTTTAGCTTTCTTGCTTTCCCTCTCTCCCTAATAGTAGTCCCTGTATCTTCAAAAGGATCTTTTCATCTGTTATTCTGGGCTATGCACAGCTGTTTCTCCTCTTCTACCTTTTCTGATCCCCCACTGCTCTTTGCTGTGTGAAGATTTCAAATCCTCTCTGCAGGCTGGCTCATGTGCCACTGCGAACACAGCTCAAAAGGCCAGGCAGCAATTCCAAACAAGAACTGGAAATAGCTGTAAAGATATGTGCAAGTCTGAGAGGATCTGTAGCAGTTGGTAACATGCAGAAGGAATTTTCCTTGGGGGAATTTAATGAACTAGCAAGCCCAGAAAGCAGACTCCCACTGTATGGCAAAGCATGTAAATTTGTTGGTTTTGTCCCTTCGTTTCGCGGCTGCCCCCTCTGTTGTACAGTAGTTTTCAGAACTGTAGGCAGGAGAAGCAATTGCATTTTTGTATTTGTTTTTAACAGCTCTGGTGAGTATTTTGGGGTCAGGGGCTCAAGCTGAAGTCACTGCTGGCTGAAGAACTCTGGGCAGGCTGGAGAGCAGAAGGAGCTGCCGTCTCCTTCGCTGTAGCACTGTGACCACGGCCCAAGGACCTTGGAGGGAGTAGTAGAGACTCGCCTGGGCAAGCCCCCAGCCCCTCTCAGCATCCCTGCCTCCTGGTTGCTATGTAATGCTCCAATGACTGTCACAAATACCTGGGAAAAGGGCTGCGTGTGAAATAATGTTTGAAATCTATTTTAAGAAAATGTAAATGTTCTTTTTATTAGATAGTGGAGCTAATTTATCCTGTATTCCCTACTGTAATGCTTTTTTATATTGAAAGGAAATTTTTTTTGGTAATATAAACGAGAACACAAGCCTGACTCACTCTCTGCACGGTTTTTGTGTGCATTTCTTAAAAAAAAACCCAAAAAATAAAAGAAAGATATTGTGACAGTGAAGTGAAACAGCTTTAATTTTCACTATTTGCTTGGTGTTAAGTACAGTCACTTTCTTACCAGAGGAGAAATAAACTCAGGTACAGCAGCTAAAATGAGGTATAAATTGATGTGTCCCATTCTCCCCTGCACCACAACCCCCCACCCACACCCTCCCAAGTAAAAACCCTTGACCAGAAAAGAGGCCAGCTTAGGACAGACAGAGCCTCTCCTGTGTCACCAGCTCCAGTTTGCCAGCTATTGGTTAGGCGCAAATAAGATGATGTAGGGAGTTATGTCGCTGATGAGTTTTCTTCACCCTCCAGAGTGAGGGCTCTGTGAAAGCAATGGTTTGGGTTCATCCCTGGCAGAGAAAGGGGGTCAGCTTTAAATCCTGGCCTGTGCCTGCTTGCAGCACAATCCTCTAGGGAACAGACCCCCAGTCCTGCACAGCATTGTACAAATGCAGGAAGTTCACTGCAGTCTCCCTTGGGAGATGACATCGGTCCAAGGCCTCTCACAATGTAACAGATTAGGAAACTGAGGCCTGTGGAGATGGAGTTTTTTGTCAGCAGATCAGTAGCAGAGCCTGAAGTGACACCTCAGACTTTTGATCCCAAATTATATTCTCAACTGCCACCTGCAGCTGTGATGCCAGCACTTCTGTCCTTGGGGACACAGTTCTGTACAAAGGTTTGGCATCCTCCTCCCTTTCTCCCCGTTCACAAAAGAGTGAAGACAACCAGGTGCAGCTGGTTTCTGGCAGTGCTGCAGCTGCTCTGCCTGGGCTCCATCCTCAAGCCACCCTGAGAAACTCCCTCCTAGGCCTCACCTGCTACACATTCACCACCTCCAGTGGGCCTGGCAATGTTTCTCCTGCAGCACCTTGCTGCTGAGATGGGACATGCCAGGAACCACAGCTTAGCTGTGGAAGAGATGTAGAGCTCCATATTTTCTACACGGTCCACTTACAGCAAGACAGAGCAAGAAGCATGAAAATAAAACAACTTCATCTCTCCACTTTCAGGACTAGGTACCAAGTAGCATAAAATCTTTTAAGTGGCCACTCCCCCAGGCTTTGCTCTATGTTGGATCAGAAAAAGCCATTGACTGGCAAACCTAGAAGTGGCTGACTGTTTCAAGTTTTGCAGAGGCAGCTGCTAATCAGGGGACCAGAAGAATCTGATCTCACCTAATTTAAAGCTACCCTGGAGAGCTGTAACTGCTTCCCCCACCCTCCCACCTGATCTAACCATCAAGAAGTCTTTGGAGGACTGCTCTCACATAGTGCAGGAACTCATTTCTCTCGCCTACGGGATGACATTTTAAGGTACGCTCATCAGACCCGAGTCATAACTAAGTTCACAGGACTTGTGGCCAAAACAGATGGGAGGCAGCATTAAGAAGACCCTTAATTTCCTTCTTCTGTAAGATTGCTTTTGCTGTGGTAGGTTTTACTTGTCTGGCCTAGAAACATAATTTCCCACCCCCCCACAAAAACCAACCATCAATATGTGTATACATTCATGTGATGCCCCAAAACACAAAGAATCAAGCTTCACGTACCTATACCCACAACTACAGCCAAAGTGCCACACTGAGGCCATTGCAGCTGCCCATGCAGGTGATGCACAGGGGGAGAGCAATGGCCACAGCATGCCATGCTCCAGCTCCTGCATGCTGCACCACTTGGTCTACTTTCTGATACTCGCCAGCCTGCATTTGATCATTACCTGCTTCACAGGGAAAGGTTTCCCTCTTAGACTCCAATTCTTCCATCTAACAGGAACACTCCTCTTAATTAAAAGTTTTAGTTGCTCAGTATCATTTTTGGACATGCTAAAAGCAGCTTGACAAGCGCATATTATTTAGCCTGCTGTTGGATGTTGCCTCTCCATTTGATTTACTTATTAGGCAAAAAACTAAGTTACAGTTGTGATGTTTCCTGATACAACAATTTCCAATATTCTTATGTGACAGACATTTTGCATGGCCAGTAAGTACAATGCACACCGTGTCCCAAGCTTATGCAGCTGCTTCTAAATGCCAAAAGCACTAACACAACATACAATAACTACCCACTACCTTCTTCTAACTCTACTAAGATATTAAATAGCAATAGCTGTAGATCCCAGTCTTACCAGTGGCTTGAGGACTGTTGTTCACACAAGCAGTTCTGTTTGTGTAGGAATCTTTCTACCGGGATTTTGGAACATCAGCTATATTCCAGGGCATGCTTTGATCCAGTCAACAGTAGTGCATGAGGAAGAAGTCCGTATCCTGAACACAGACCTTCTGGCTTTAGTCCCATGGAGAATAAAAAATGCTGCCTCAAGCTGTGCACAGGGATGATCCACAAGGAAAGCACTAGGAAGCAGGGCAGTCAATGCTGTTAAGCCCAGGAGGTGTTGGAGAAACTGGCCAGTGAGTACTAAAGCACATTTAGTCTGTCCTTGCCTTCATATGCTCCGCTCCTTGCTGTTCTTCATCCCAGTTAAATATTAAATATCTTAATGCTACAAACTTTGGTCCTCTCTTCTCAAGGTCAGAAGAGATGTGATGCAGGTATTAGCAGAGTTGGAACACCATCACCCTCACCCAGGACCCACGTCTAGAGGCTGCTCACTGACCCAAGCATCTGTGCAGATGCTCTACTACAGTCCCCTGCTCTTACTAGCGCTAACCACAACAGCACTCCAGCCCCTGCTCAACTAAAGCATCACTTAAAGCTACTGCACACCCACCACTGCTACTACCATCAGTAAAGCTTCAACTGTAGGAAGTGTTCTGGGGTGAAGGGGACAGGACTCCAGCCTAGAAACTTCATGAAACACCCCAAGCAAGGGGATGTCTTTGTGCTCAATGGGCTATTTCCAATAGCTTCCTTCACTTCTCACCTCTTTTAATTCAAGTTGCTTCACTGTTCCCAGTGCTGTCCCTGCAGAGGAACAAGGAAGGGCTCTCCCTCTTCTTTTGCTGTATCTCCTGCCAAGCTCTGCACAGCATCTGGTGCAAAACTATGAACTACACAAAAATGCACCTTTGGCAGCGAGGAAATAAGAGCTGCTTGCAAAGCACTGAACTTGACCCCATCCAGCTCCTGGCTACCTGGACAGTCAGTACTTGCTAAAAGGGGAACGGGCTGCAAACCAGGGGAAGTGCAAGGTTTACCAAGTAGAGTAGCCGAGTCCTTTGTTGGTTGTCTTACTGCCCTGTCTCCTCAGGGATTTGGTTTCAATATGCTGGCCTTATTTTGTGCTTTGTTTCAGCGAGTTCAGAGCCTGTGATCCCATCAGCCAGTTCCCCCTAGAAAACTGGCTTTTTTCCCTGAGCCTACCAGGCCCACACACTTCCCTGAGCCTTCCTCCCGCTGCTCCTCGCCTCCTGCAGAGGGGTTGGGAGGTCCCGCTGATGTTCCTCCCCTCATTTCACCTGGCAATGCCACCAGCACTGGGTTACACACTGATTCATGCCGGTAAAGAAGGAAACTACTTTAGAACCAAAAGGGACTAACAAAAAAAAAATTTTTAAAAATTATAATTATAATGCAAAATTACCGACACAAACTCCCCCCTCCCACCTTTCCCATAACAAAAAGCCCAGGAATTAGACTTTCTTGGGACGACGTCCAACTTGGTAATAATAATAAATGCTGATGAGGATGAAGAGGGCTCGGCTGACCAGGAGAAGCACAGCACCTGTGGCTATCCGGCTACTCTCAACCAGGGAGACAGTGGTAACTGGAGGAGAAGGAGGGAGACAAGGCAGAGGTTGGTGATGCAAAACCAAAAGGAGACAAATTGCACAAAGCTGTTTTCTGCTGCCCTCTAACGCAGAACTTCGGCAGGAACTGCCGAGCCTTGCGAGCGCAGGAGCTTTCAGCACAGGCTCATTCCCATGCACAGTGAACCCGTGGCAGAGGCTCTTCACTAGCTTCTTTTCACAGCCTTGAAGCTTGCCATGGACCCCAGAGCTCTCCGTTACAGAAACCCTGCTTTCAAGGCAGCCCCACATTTAGGCAGCCTGAAATAGTCACTCAAGCAGATGTGAGTTTCCATTATGCTCAGGTGTTAATGTGGGAGCCACATCCTCCTGAGTTTGCTTTGTGGCTTGAACATTTCAGTGCTGATAAACATTTCTCAACTTTGGGAGCATCTACAAAATATGCACAGTCCACACACATCGCCTCTATTCAACACCTCTCTTTTTTGGCCACCAACAACCACATAGCTCATATCTAAACCAGCTACACATTGAGCTACCAAGACACAGATATAAGAACCCCCTTCATTGTTAAATATAGATAAGCTCCCTAGAAACAAGCTAAACTGTTATGCTCTGCTTTGGTAACACCAAACATCCCCCTTTTTAGTGTAGGTTGCTATAATCTTTTCTTGTTAGACCTTGCATCTAGCTCCAGCAATGACCTGTGCTGGCTATGAAGCCCAGGACATTTTCATGGAGAAAAATAAATGAACTGTCAGAGGGTGATGTTTAGCTTTTCAAGGAGCAGCTCAGGGCAGACACTATTCCATGGGGGAGAAAAAAGGCAAGCAGCTGGCAGGGAAGATGCTCACACTGCTGCTCTGCCCACCATCGATCCCCGCTCCTCGCTACGCACCCTCCTCCTCCTCCTCGTCTCGGCCAGCCCGCGGGCACTCACCCAGGAACTGCACGGCGAAGTAGCAGGCCTCGGCCAGCAGGCTCCAGCGGATGATGGCCTTCTCGGCGGTGTACAGGGCGTTCCACATGATGAGCGCGATGCCTGCGGGGGACAGCGGGGCGCGCTGCCCGAGGGCCGGGACAGCGCAAGGGCGGCGCTTCCCGCCCGCCCCGCGCGGTGCCGCTGCAGGACGCGGCTCGGGACCCTTTTCTTCCCGCACCACTTCTCCCAGCTCCCCGCACCTCCTCGTCCTTCGCCGCCCTCCTCCTGGACCCCACCCGGGACGCTGCCACCTGTCCCATCTCTCCCGTTGCTCCCCGACGGAGCCCCGCCCCGGTCGCTCTGCAGGCTCCCTTTGCTGGGGTACATAGAGTGCTCCCCCAGGTATTCGGAGCATGCACAGCCCTTCTTACCCTACCTGCAGCACGCCTGAATCCCTGCTAGGAAAAAGCAGCAGTAGCCAAGCTTTTCAAAATACCCCTCAGCAATTTCTTTGCTAACAGCAGATGTTGTGCTCTCCAGCTGCAGGTGTCCGGCTGGGCATGGACTTTGTCCCCTGCTGCCGTTTTGGGCACCCGTCCCCTTACTCTGTGGGGCAGCAGTGTGCCCCACTACAGTGGTCTGGCACTCACTGAGGAGGGCTCCTCCATAGAGCCGGATGGGAGTCTTGCTGCTCACCGATTCCTCCTCAAAGATGGCATCGAAGAGCTGGTCAGGGAAAGCGAGGGCCTGGCAGAGGCGAGAGAGAAACTCAGCAACCTGAACTGGCTGGGGCCACCAAAACATGTCCTCTTGGGCAGCAGCGCTCCACCATCATGCCTTTGTGGGATTGGAGCCACTGGCCAGGAAACTGGAAATTAAGGAGGTGCAGAAATATCTCCACATCAACTATTGGCTGCATGGCTGGTTTCTGTGGCCAAGGCTGCCATTCCTTGGTTTATGGGCCTGCTAATGAAAACACTCTGGTGATGGGAATAAACTGCCAAGGACACTGTTGGTGAAGCCCGTTACTGAGACACAGTGAGGGCAAAGGCCTCGCAGGAGAAAGCGGTACGACCTGCTGGAGGCAGGGGACGAAGATAAATGCCAGGGACTGAAGGGCCATGCTGGGACACCCCTTTGGCAGTCAGGAGCTGGTTCTTGCCAGGACCACATCCCTCACTCACCATGATGGCGACCCCGGAAAACATGACGGCGGAAACCAGCTGCCAGACCCTGCATGAGAGGGAAGACAAGAGGACCCAGGATGAGCTTGGAGGTGACCCCATCACTCATACTTCACAAAGCATTTCTGGCTGCCTGCTCGTTCATCAGCCTTCATCCTTCCCCCATGCACAACCGAGGCAGCCAGAAACCTCCCATGAAAGGACACAGCTTTCCACATCCCGCTAGCTCCAACCTCAGCATGCAGACCAGCCTTGCTGGGGAGACAGAGCCAAACTCCTCTTCACCCAAGCAAAGGAGGGAAGTGACCCTGCCAAGAGGATGGTGTAGAGCAGGGTCCCCACAGCACCCACCATCCTGTCACACAGTAGAACAGGAGCTCCTCCAGCCCCACTTAGCCCTTGTAGTTCTCTGCACATACAATGAGACAAGAACTTGAGGGCCTCGTGCTCATTTATGGGGGAAGAAGGTAGAGCTGGTCTGGTTCCACAGCCTCCAAGAAGCCTCTGCTGGGAGCAGTGATGCTGGCACAGCAGCAGAGTTGGTGTCAGAAACCAGAGCTGGCAGGGATGCTGTGGCCAAGGGCCCTCACATGACCTAGCTTTGAGGTGATCCAGTACATTACCTGAGTCCCAGTGGTTCCCGGACTGCAAACTTGATTTCATTTCCCAGTACTTGGCTAATCTGAAACTCAAATGACAGGCACAAGCTAAGCAGATCATTCCCCAGTCTTCAGGCAGTACTCACCAGCCCAAAACCACATATCTAATCCCATATGGGAGTTGATCTCTGAGAGGGCTGGAAGGAGGAGGAGGACAAAGAATTCATCTGTGACTCCTTGGTCCCAACACCTGCCTTGATTTCCATCAGGAGCTGCAGCCTCTACTGCTCCCTTACTGGGATCAGCCACCTGCAGCATGCAGCTGGGGAAGGGTCAACACTAACTCCTGTTTTCCTTTACCTATGTAAGAAGGGAACTGACTCCTCACACACATCACCTGCATGTCACATCCTGATGGAGCACAGGCTCCTGCAGAGCCCTCGAGGTGTCGCAGTATCTGTCCTGCTCTCATGTGCACACTGCCCAGAGCTGTTTGTGTCCATGTGAACATGCTCCTGTTCACAATGCCTGACTGTGACTACACCAAAACATATGGATGGGCAAACCCTGGTTTGCCCAGCAGAACGTCCCTTTTCCATCATTACTGCACACAGGCTTCCCTCTCTGTTGTCCTCACCTTTGAGCGATGGACCTCACCGTCATCATCCTCCCCGCCAACGCCCAGGATCTTGCGTGTCTTCAGCCTGCTCACCAGGTCGGTCTGGCTGTGCTTCTTCATCAGCGGCGGGGGCTGCTTTGCCGCCATGGTGGTGGCTCTTCCCCACCGAGCCCTTGGCTGCGAGGTGGGACAAGGAGGGTGCAGGAAGCGGCTCCGCTGTCACATGAAATTTCACGAGGTTTGGGGAAAATAAAACAACTACCGCCACAAAAATCTTTCTGTTAGGCCGGCAGACGGCTCCTCATCCTCACGGGGCAGGGAGCCCTGGCAACGAGGCCGGCCTCAGTTACAGGTGGCTCATCTCAGAATGATCCTGCCGTCACCAGGATCTGCTATGGAGGGGAAAGAAAAAGATCAGAGCAGAGTAGCTTTAGCATGGACATTTAGTTATAAATGCTTTTGACCTACAAACCACAGTCTTGTCTATCCCAGCATGAGGCAATGCCCAATAGCACCTCTTTGCTGTTTTTCAGATTAGGGGAATTAAGTATGTCTTAGACTAGGGGAATTAAAATCATTAAGTAATTCTTGGCCTTTTTTGTTTTCCCATGCAATAAATCACATTCTTCAGCTGCCATTTCAGGTCAAACTGCAGACAAATATCAGGTATTTATTTGTGTGTCTCCCCTCAGATGCTGCAGTCCCCAAGTTGTGCCAGAACATATCAGCCCCTGAACAACAGGAAGCCAGAGGCATGATTTTCCCTGAAGACACTCACTATGCTTTCCGGGAAATAATGGCAATTAGAAACTACAAATACTATCTGGGATAAGTAAATACAGGCAACGAGAATTGAAAAAGACCTTCTTCCCTGGCATAGGTATAAAGGTACAGGTACTGAGTCCCATGAAATCACTCTATCTCATGCCGCAATCATAAAACCCTGGAAATCCTCAGTTCAGAAAGCTTTTTTTTCCAATTTGTCTTCATTTCATCTTGGCTCACCTGAACATAAACACTTTTTTCCATTTGCCACTTCACCCCCCAGAGACCCACAGAATTTCCCCCCAGGCACCAAGCACAGCTAATGCAGCCCAAGCAAGTGTCGGGCTCAAGCACCAGCAGCCCCATGCCCCAGCTGAGCCTCCCCAGAGCTGCCTCAGCAGGAGACAATTTATGCTGATGTCTAAGTATTTCATCAGTCCTTGGGGAGTAATAAAATGAGGTACAATTATTTTGTCATTGTGCATGCAAACGTCCCAGTGCTTTGAGAGGGATTTCCCTCTCAAAGGAAAACCCTACCCTGTGGTAGTTCAGACAAGAACAGCCAGTCCTGTCTGCAAGTGCCTAACTTAACTCTTTCTTTATGGCAAAGTTAAGAGGTCTTGCTGGGATAGTGCAAAAGGTGAACGCCAAGATAAAGGGTTTAATAAGATCCTTTCAGCAGACCAGACAAAATGCTTTTCAGTGAGCCAGTTGAGCTACTCAGTGCTTTGGAGATACTTCTTTTGGATTGTAGCAGGGCTTGTTTGGTCATGGGTTTTTTGCTCTTATTCCACTGAATAGCTAAGCCCAGGCTCCTGGAAAGGCAGCACAAAGCCCGATGCACCAGTCAGGGTTTGGAAATATTTCAGAAGTGGGACAGTGGAAAACAACTGCACAGGAAGAAGGCAGAAGCTGTATACTCGGGCCTACCTTTGAGCACAAGGCAGGAAACTCAAGTGGTAGCTGACAGTAGAAAAGTTTGAAAGATCTATCATGTCTGGGCTTTGCCAACCTTAACTGTCACAATAAATTGTGTGTATTCAAATCTAGATAATCTGCACACAAAATCCACCCCAAAGCCAGAGTGATGTGTCTAAAAGAAAAACTCGACCTCTCTAGCTAGCTACAGTTTTTGCATTTTTTTCTGCTTCTGGCTGACCCAGATTTACAAGGTTGGGTGCTGAGTGGTTTCCCACCAGAACTGCTGAAACCAGAGAAGACATGTTGCTGTGGTATTTCTAGCCCAGCATTTTCTGATCAAAGCCATCCATTCCAACCATGAAGCAACAGTCCTGTGATGAATGCTTCTCTCTCTCACTCTGAGGCCATCCCACATCTCTAAAGTGAGGCAAAAGTCTGGCAGAGGGCCTGAGCAGGACCATCCTACTGGCTCTCCTCAGGGATAAGAGACCTGAAGCTTGCTGGTCTTGACAGGACTTGAGGTGTGGAGTGTGCTGGCCATGACGTCCTGGCACTTCTGGATCTTTCCTGGTTTCTTGCTAGGGAAAGTCTGATGCCCAACCTCCTGCTCTGGCCTCATGGTCAGAAATGCCAGAGGAAGGGAAGATGAGATGGAAAGGAAAAACAAAAAAAAAGAAACGAAGGAAGAAAACAAAAAGAAGGAAGAAAACAATAGAGAATTTCTCCTGAGAGTAAGAAGCAAAGAAAGGTGGTACTCCATGACTCACCAATGAAGACTGCACTGAACAGCTTTGTGATTACAGAGGCAGTTTAGCAACTGGCTCAAGGCCAAAAGATCAAAATTTGCCTTCATCATTTGTCTCGCCAGTTGCTTTCAGTGCAGGAGTTGGTGGAAATTTATTCACATCATCATTAACACTGCTCTCCCATTAAAAGTTTCCACTAATTTGTGGTAAGCCACTGGCCAAGAGCCGGGACAACACAGGCCAGACACAAATGCCAATAAAACAATCTGGTGAGTAAACCCACGCTCCTACAGCACAGCTATGGCATGGCCCCACAGCCAGTCCCACATCTCATTACCCCCATCGTCCAGAGACAGAGCCAGCCTAATGAATGCTGAATATTAATGGCTACTGAGCTAATGAATGCAATTACTGCTAATTCAGTGACATTCAGACAGAAGATGCTAAGGATTTGAAAACATTATACTTACATTAATGTATCCTGACACACTGACAATTTAGAGGACGGTTTCTATTAGCCTGTGAGTTTGCAAAGGGAAACCTCCACCTCCTCTTTCTCCTGCGATTCTCTCCTCCTTAATCCTTTTTCCAAGCATCCCAGGGACTGTGCAGATCAACCACCATAAACAGGCAATTCCTACTCTCTGCCACAGCTCTCTGTGATGGGCAGTGCCTATGCGCAGCTGAAAGAGGGCTTTTTCCTCATAGATGCCTTTTCTTCGCAGGCTCTTTTCAGTGTCTGCTCCTTTGCTCAGCTGTTCAGCATACTGCATTCAATTTTGATAGCTATTGCTTAGTGGTGCAAAGAAACCTCACTGGTGCCACGCTAATGATAGCTCAATCTCTCCCCACCTCCACAGCTCTTCCCCCAACGTCTCCTCTTCCCTCCCAGCGTCTGGAGAGGAGAGCTCTGCAGCGTGGGAGAGAGGAGACTCAACTGCACACGCCACGGCGCTGCAGCAGCCAGAGCTGCGCACCCAGCGCGGAGGTGCAGAACCAGAGCACGCTCTGGCAGCACCCAGAGCTGACTGCCTACAGCTCCCACAAGCCGGAGCCAAACTGCTCGTGGGTGGCAACCTGACTGTCTGGGAGGACATGGCTCCCCAGGGCCCTGGGGACAGGGATGCTGCCTACTGCTAAGCTGGATGGCACTGCCATCCACAGTGCAGCCTTTTACCTGACAAAGCAGTAGTACTTGCATTAAAGAGGTGGCACTATAGAACCTCTCGCTCCACAGGTTTGATGGCACTTCCAATCTGCAAGCAGGGGAAAAGAGTATGAAACTGGAGTCAAGCTGGGACAATGAAATGTTGATACATTTAAGCCGGACACAAGTTTGTTCAGCTCTATCACATTCAGGCCAGTGAGAGGATTCGTGCTCTCCTGTTTTAGATCTCTCAAGTCAGTATGCCCGAGACAGCTCAACATCTTGAGCCTGCTTTGATTTGTTACACCTAAAGAATTGTCCAAGAAGGTGCAGCGGGTGTCTGTCCTTTGTAACAGCCTAACAGGGCACTTGCCATGCCTAAGAATCTTCTACAGAGCACGGGTTGAGAACCAATACTAAGTATGAGGCAGAGGCAGTGTCCCTTTCCAATACTGGAGCTCTCTGGGAGCAATCTGGCAGAGCCCAGGAGAGTTCTCCAGCACTGCAGCAGCACAAGGGAGTGTGCACACGAGAGGGGCATCCACCATGGCAGCTGTGCTGCACTTGGGCCTCATAGATGGGCTGATGCCCACAGCATTTCTCCTGCAAGGGCCCGGCGGCCGTAATGGATTTGTCCAGCTCTTCTGATGTTCCTTCAGGCTATGGCAGTTCTGTCTCTTTGCTAGTGAGGACGGTACCGGGTCCATAGTAGCTGCTCTGGACCCTATACCTCATCGGCCACAGAGTTGTCGAGAAAGCCTGCGCTCAAACACGTGAGCAGGGTAAAGAGAAGAGGCAGTGGAAACACAGGTGGATTAAGGACAGGATCCACAGATCTACCAAGTATCTTGGTCCTTACAAACATTACACTGTTGCCTAATTGCATCAGACCCAAAACTCCTCTTTTCCCACTATGTATGAAGGTTCAGTCTGCTCACTTTCACATGCTTAAAATCTATTCATAAACAATCTCAGACACTTCAGGACTCTGAAATCCTAAGGCATGAAGTAAATTCCCTGTGTCTAACTGAAAAGCACACCTGAGAGCCACAAAACATCTTTGTGCATCCTATCTAAGTGGCCTAACAAGACTTTCCCCTGGAACCTCACGGTGCAGCAGACCCTGAGCCAGAACTCCCAATGTCCCATGTAACTACCAAGACATAGCTATATTCATGCTGTATTTCTGCAACTGCACATCCTAAACCCATGGTGACCAAACCAGCTCCCTGCCTAGATTTCTTTGGAGTGTGGGGATTTAGACTATTAGGACCTCTCTACCACCAGCCAGCTGGGAATGAAACTTGATCAAGCCAAAAATAACCTGATGCTCAGGCAGTAAAAACAATTAGCACTCAGCCACCACAGCAGCAGAATGCGGCGGCTGCTCCTGATCCGTCTGGCACAGTCTGTACACCTAAGCAACAGGGAGACTTCAGATTTGTCACCTGTAACAAGCCAGGTGCACAGGACTCCGTTCCCACATAAACACCAACCCTTTCAGCACAGAAGGCTCTTTGCAATAGCAGCAGGAAGCATGTCTTGACAGAGGCTCATCCCCAGCCCTGCCACAGCCCTGCTGCTTCCTTAACTCTAAGAGGCACAGGGAGACTGTGTCATCCCTAAACAATACAAACCTAGGCAGTAGATTTCTTGCCCCAATGAAAATACAAAGCAAGATCCTTAGGTCAAAGGACATCTTCATTGGGTGCCTCCAGATCATCTCCCAAATCATCTGCAACGCACCAAAAGCCTCAGGCACATCTAAAGCTCACCCTTCAGGCTGAGCACGTCTCATGGGCAGACATCATTGGATGCCCTCCAATGCTATTTGTGAGCGGTGCAGAGCTGCCCATGACCACAAAGCCCCCACTCACAAGGCAGCAGCACCCAGTGCCTACAGCAGCTCTGGCAACCTCAAACGTAATGGATACGGCCAGCATCACCCCTCAACAGGGGACAGTGAGTCCTCTGCAGCCTGCTGGGGTGGAAGGAGTTAACTTGTGTTGCTTACTCAGTCACCACTTCACGAAAAAAAGGACATCCAAAGTATGCTCAGCCTTTTCCACACATCCTCTCCTCTGTCTGCTTCAGGGCTGCTTTAGCCCAAGCAAGCTCAGAGCCTGCACCCTCCTCCCCACTGCTCCTCTGCAGCCCCTCGGTGCAGCAGCTCCTGCCCCCAAGCTCCCCGTGGCTGTACAAACATCCTGCCCCAACAAGAACCACTATTGGCTGTATCCCACAGCATCTGGGAGGTACGGCCCGTCTCCAGAGTTTTATTGCCTATAGGTTTCAAATTTCCTTTTGCAGAGGCCACAGGAAAGTTTCTGTCTGTGTCACAGGATGTGTTATACAGCAATCAAAATCTGTAAAGTGCTCAGTTTCCCCAGAACACGATAAAAAAAGCTCTGTTGCTCTACTAGTTTCTCAAATCGGAGCTATAATTAAACACAGCAACCTCACTCCTGCCGGCCTGCCAACCACCACCTGCAAGCAACTCGCTGACCTCCCCACGCGAGCCGGGGCGGCAGCTCAGGGGAGAGACGCTTGTTTGCCTGTGCAGCAGCTGGCAGGGCAGCCTGTGCCATGCTGCCTGTGCCATGCTGCCTGTGCTCGGGCCGGCGCCCTGCACAGCTGTGGTGACCGGCACGGTACGCAGGACTCCCGCGGGTGCCCAGCTGGACACCTGGCCCCACCGCGGCCCCTCCGTATGGGCTCGGGGGGCTGCCGCCACGGGGCACAAAGTGGATGAAGACTTCACACTTCATCTCCCACACACGTGCGCTCACCTCCCATGTGAGGGAGGCCGGCAAGCCTGGCCACGCTACCCTGCCTTCTCAAGTAGCCCGTCCCTGGATGCTGAGGTGTGTTTTGACTGCAAATAAAAAGGATGCAAGGTACAATCACAACAATGTACAACCGCTCCTTCAGCAGCTCTCACCTGTGTTACTTAAAGTCTGCCCCCTGCATCATCCTCCTCTCTGCCACCGAGGCTCCCAGCCCAGCCAGCCACAGCAATCCATCACCCCAAAGCTGCCTTTGCTCTCCCCAAAGGCTCTGGCTGCCACCTCCCACTCAGCCCCTCGCTGTGTCAACAGATGGCCACAACCAAGCAGTTAAGTTTCCCAGGAAGCTGGGAGGATAGAGAGAGAGAGAGGGAAATAGGACACATTAGGATCAGGTGCTGTTTTTCTTTAAGGGCATTAAAAGAGGAGAATTCCTCTTTGACTCCCAGCTGCCTTAGACAGGTGTTTGTGAGAGACAGCCCCAGAAGCTTAACAGGCCATCTGTCCTGCAGATGATTTCTACAGGGAAACACTAGAAGGAAAAATAAAACCCATATGCACACACAGAGAAACACAAAAAAACCCCAACCAAGTAAATCAACCCTTGCTATTGAAAAAGAGCAGCTTAAAAACCTAGGAAAGCCCTTCAACCAAAGAGGGTAATACAGGTCAGTTTTACAGAAAACATGATGCAGCTGCATTGCATCTCCTCTGCCTCGCACCTGAGGCATAACAGAGGCTCAAAGGGACTCTATGGAAAGACCCTGGGAAGAGCAGGGAGGAGTCCATACACGTGCTGCTTATCCACAACACTGCTGGACACTGAATCTTCACAGTAACATGGGGCTTCTTGGCACCTCTTCTCCTGACAACCTCAAATCTCCCCAAATTTTCTTTCCACTGTGCCCCCAAGCACCTGACAAGAGATTTTCATAAATGCTCCAGGAAGCCACTGGTCTTTATTCTCAACAATTTCCTGCACCTGAGTCCTTTTCCAGAACTCAAAAGAAAATTGTTAAGAAACTACAGTTTGGGACATTAAGTCCCCTGAGCCACACACAGCCAAGACACAACATCCATCTGTATACTGTCACTGAAATAGTGATTTCAAAGCCATTCTCAATGGATGCCCTCCCCAAAGACAACAATCTACACCTCCAGCAACATTAGTTCTCTATCTGCAGTCCTGGAACTTACTCAGCACAATGCAACCACTGTGATTTATACACTACCGACATGTCTACAACCATGAAATGGAAGATGAAATGAGTCTGTTCCACTCCAGAACCACAAAAGCAGATTCCCAACCAGTTTCATGGGCCGATTTGCAACCCCAGCCTGAGAACAACTCCTGCAAGATACTCCAGCAGCATCAGATTATTTTCTTCCATTTGTGTAGAAAACAAAGGGTTTCTCATCTCCATAGTCTGTCATGATATGACCAGATGTGCAGTCTAGGCACACACAATAGGGAGGAAAAAGGGCAGACGAATAAATTTGCATTAAGCAGGAAGATTGCCTTTCGGTCTAGCCAGGATATTTCCTGAGTCCCAGGCACATAGGCACTCATAGGACTCACACCTCTCATTGTACACTCAATAAACTTTCCTTCTATGACACAGAAGTCCCGTAAATCAGGCCTGATATGAAATGGCCCAAGCAAGTATCAGTCAACAGCTGAATTTTCAACAACCCTGTTATAGAGCATTTCCCATATACATGGTTACATTCACATCCTGGATAAAATAATAAAAGTTTATTATTTATATAAATACACTTAATTTATAAATAATAAGTTACATGTTAATAAATTAAGCCTATATAAATGTACATATATATATACACACAAATATATGTATTTGTGCATGTATATATATATATAAAAATATATATATTATATATACATATACACATACACAAATAAGGGTTGATTTGTGTGGACTTATTTTGGGTCCCACTGCACAATCTCCTGACTGGTTAGTAAAGAGAATTCAGACTACCAGACCAGCCAAGTATGTTGGCACTCACCTATATTTTGGTCTCAAAGGTGAAAGGAGCAGCTTGTCCCAGACTCCTTCCTGGGAGATGTCACTGAGAGTTTGAACTCCTGCTTCTAGGTCAACCATTTACTGCCCTAAAGACTGATACCACCTGTGATCTCTCAGCCCTGCACTACCACCCTACACACCACTTGGACCCATCACTGCAGCTTGGGAGCACCTTCTCACATCTCCCCTAAACAATTTGCCAATATTTCCTGTTCATTCACAAACAATTAGAACTCTGGGTTTATCACTCCCTCGTGGCTCCTTAGACATGAAATAAGCCCAGACATGCAGACAGGCTCGGGGAATTGCTTAGCAAAAACACGATGGAGAAGGCCTCCAACAAAACAAATACTTCAACTACTTGGTAGCCTATCCCAACGTGGCAAAAAGCTCCCTCTGACACCTTAGCAGTTTCTATAGCAACAGGTTACTGCTAAAATTGTCAGATGCAAAATTCCCCATGTTGGGCAAACAGGAGCTAGGAGGACAGATTTAGAAGAGGAAAACTTCTAAATAGCTGCTGCCAGAGCTAGCACAGGCTCTGCTAATTCACAAGTCAGTGGTGAAACAACTTAAAAGAAACTTCTAGCAACCCACTAGAGGGGGAGCACATGGTGCACAGGGACACGTCTGTGGAGCATTGTCCCACCACACCCCTCAGAACGAGGAGGAGCCACAAGTATCCCCCTCTCCTGCAATGAGGCACTTGAAAGTGAAACCAGCTGTTTTTAGCAACAGAAGTACAGCACAGCACACAGAGTAGGAAGCCTGAAAGCCAAACTATTAGATTATAGATTTGGCGGTGCTGCTGCTCCTTTCATAAAATCAAGACTGGGTCACTAAACCTCTGAGACCTTAGTTTTCTCAGTTGTATATGAAAAGTAAATCTACCACAGAAGTTCATATGGCTCATGTGCAGCAGGTGAAATATCTTACAATCAACAGCCCAGCCACTGTACCCCACAAGTGCCAGGTCGTGACACCTCAGCCTGCTCTGTGGACTCCTGTGCAGCACTTGGCTCACTACATACACCGTGTCAGAGGCAGAAATGCCCTTCCTGGCCTGACTAACAACCAACTTAGTATGACATCAATTTTTTCTGTCTTCATTCACTGCTGGTAGGAGAAAGCACTGTGGAAACCTTGGGGTGAACCTCACATGGATACTACCTTCACACACACACACCAGAAGCTCTCAGAAGATTCTCGTGGTCAGATTAAACCCAGATGCAGAAAATCAAAGCAGCCACAGCTCAGCAGAGAGCAGGGGAGGAAGGTGGAAGGAAGCCCACCACACTAACAAAAAGTGACTGCATTTGCCAGTGTGGTTCTCAAGTCAGAGTCTTGAAGAACCCACAGGCTTTCCACACAAACACGGCACCCACCCCTCTGGAACTCACCCACCTGACTTTGCTTTTATGTGCTGCTGACTCAGGGGAAAACTCTGCACGCATCCATGTATGTGGATGTGCACATGTTTGTTTATGCATGAGCTGTCAACTCCCAAATTATGCACAGATCAACAAGGCTCTTTGAATTCCACGACTGTGAAGTGCGTGACATTTAATCTGAGCCTTCCTTCTGGATTTCATATCGTGCATTATCAACAATGGCTGTTTAGCACACAAGTACCCTTTAGAAAGCTTTCATCAGAAAAAGGAACTTATATAAAGGAGATTGAAAGAGACAATGTCTCTGATGCATGACAGGTTCTCCAGCTTCCACAAAAGGCCAGTGTGTGTGTGTACTGTGAGGAGCATGCAGAGTCAGTCTGCCCCCAGCCCAGAATAAAAGCACTTCATGGGTGGAGAGAATGCAGTTTGGAAGCATCACCTGTAATTTGAATCTGTACATCTCCTCACCTCCCTCTTTCAGGCTCCCTGGGAAATAGGCAGGGTGAGCCAACCCCCAGAGGTGTCCATTTTAGGACAAGATGCATCATCCCCTGCAATGGTTCACCTCTTTCCATATACCACAGAAGGAGCCTAGATGATGAGCAAGACTAGGCTTTTGATTGCTTTTATATGGATGGACAAGATCAAGACCTTTGCAGTGAACTTTTCACCACCTGATCCTAAGCAAACCCTGTATCACTTTTGCCCATCTCACAGCATGGAGCCACACTTTGGGATTATAAAAAAACTAGACAATATGCAAGGAAAGGGCATGGAGATGCTATGTCCTACAGTCACAGCCACAGAGGACCCACATCAGCCTAAAGAACTAAAGCAAGACTTCTCTTTTCACAGCAGAGAGGAGGAGAAGGGGTGGACACCAGTATGTGGCATAAATAGCCTTGGTGACAAGGGACAGCTGAGAATTAAGAGGTCCCACAGGAGCTCTCTCTCCATCTTGCCTGGCTTCTCCTCACAGAAAATCACTTCCATGGCTGTCTTCCCTCCTCACCAAAAATCAACCCATATAAACCTACCACACTGGCACATGCAAGAGAAGTCTTAGGAAAAAAATGATAAAGGTAGTACTGATTAGTTCTTGTCCCTATTTTTGTTTGATTTCTCTACCCAGGGACAAGGAGGCAACAGAGAGATTCAGGCAGCCAAATGATAGCACCATCAGTGCTGACAAATCCAGGTCTCAAGTAACCATGGAAAATGCAGCATTGCCAGATGTCCCATCTCTACTATCAAGGGTTGTTTAAGGACCTTCCCTTCTTTTACAGTTTTAAGTCTCAGCCACTCAGGTACAACAAGTTACAGTAATATCAGGATCATCCATCAGGACTCTGTGTGTGTGTGTGTGTGTGTGTGTGTATACGCACCCGGTGCTTTGCTACTGTGTCTGTGTATACATACACCTGTCAGCAAACATACAGCACAGCCTCCTGCTTAGAAGAGCTCGTGACATAGAAGTGTCAGGCTTTAGTCAACACCTTCCCCGTTACCTTTCACTGTAATGTCATTTCCATGCAGCCAGGGCTCTGGGGGTTTCAGGTTGGCCTCTTCTCCCCCATGTTCTTTGTAAGCACTAATGACAGGCACTCGGTTTGCATGGTGATGTGATGCAGGGAATAAATTGGCTGGAGGGGATATGCTCAACTGCTTTATTATTCCTCCATCCATCAACTCTCAATGCATCCTACTTGTCCAGAAATGTAAACGTTGTCACAGTTCATGAAAGGGATTGGATGAACTCCTAATGGGTTTTTGCCAGCAGACAAGGCAAGAACACATTCACACAGCCCAAGGAGGAAACGGCTGCACTGGGCAGAGCAGTAGGGCAGGAGGGTGGAAGGATGCACCATAGGTGCCTGCTGTTCAGAAGCACACCAGGTCTGTGGTCAGCACTTACAGAGACTCCACCAGCAATGCCAATGTTAAAGACAGCTAAATTTTATTCTCACTTTACCATGAAAACAAGCCGGGAAAACACAAGACACTTGGTTTAAATTCTTCGGTTCTGTTCAGTGCAAACTTGGACCCCAGTAGATTTCTGCTTTCTGTGGAGTAATGTTTGGATGCTCTTTATTGCTATTAAGCAGCTTCTACAGAAACTTTTCTTCCTAGGCCACAAAGAAAATGTTGTTGAAAAGCCAATATCACTGGGCTCCTCTAGATTCAGTATTGTGGTTTTCGAGTTTCCCTCTCCCCTCTGCAAGGAGGTAGCTCATGTTTCTACCTACTTGGAATACACCAAACATATACCATGAATGGCATGTCAGGCAGCTAAAATTGAATGTCCAACAGAAAGACTAAGAGGGACTTAAAACCATGGATCTTTAAGGTACCTTGTTTCTTCAGAAAACAGCCTGCTTCCTGGAGCTCTGGTTAAGACTGGCAATACAGCCCTCCATTTCCACAACACAGTCCTTCCTGAGGACTCCATACAACACGGCAGAGTGTCTGCACCCAGGCTGTGCTCCAGCACTGCCCACACATCTCTCACAGCTTTGCAGCAACCCAGTATGGGGCACTAGTGAGGCTGCTGCCTGGCTGGGTGCACGTCACGCACGGCAAGGCAGGGCCAGACAGCCAGGAAGGCTGAACTAAAGGCACCTTCTTGGCTGTTGGGAAGGATAGGATGCACAGCTGTCCTTGGGAAACTGCCTGCTCTTTGTCACATCTATCTCCATCTATAGCAGTGCTAGCTGGAAGCCCACAAAGAAACTGCAGCACCCAACAAGGGCTGGGATTATTTTAAGGCTCAGCAGTGGAATTCCTGGAACAACATCTGTTGGCTGGAAGAGCTTCTCAGGTCTCTATATGACCACAAACATCCGACACTAGAGGTTTGTGTTTCACTTATAAGGTGGCACCACTACAAAAAGTGCTTCTGCTGCCATCACGGGTTACTGAATGAATGGGTACTCAGACAAAAACACTGTCTGAGTCACCCATGGAGTTTCCTGAAGACTTGAGGGTTTTCTCTGTAGGTCTCGTTTGGCTGCTGACACAGCCTCAAACTGTTTACTTTCTCAACGCAGGCAGGATGCAGCTAAAAACAAGAGGGTTGCAAGCCTTTGTGTGCTGCTCTGCCTGCACCTGCCCCTCTGGGCCATGCAAAGTGCTGCTGCCTAATTTTAGTACGAAAAGGAGGGATTCCTCTCTGGTTTGCAGCAGCAGGCAGCTGCAAAGGGAACTGCACACTTATCTCCCTCTAAAATACAGAATCCCTTCAAACAAATAATTAGGTGGCCAGTGTTATCTGACACTCCTCTGTGCGCATCTCCTGCTACACCAACTCATCCTGTAATATCACTCCTCAGGAGACCGGACTAGCAAACCGCGGATTTATTCCTAACTGCTTTTCTCCCCGTGCTCTCCTCTGTGCCTTTGACTTAAATTATGTTAATCCAAATCCCTAACAAAAACTTCTAGGAAACTCTGCAGCAATGGAGCCAGCTACAAGTCCCTATGCTTAGGCTTCTGATTTTGGCCTCTCAGGTTCAGGCTGTTTCTGACCACCAACATCAGCAGAAGCTGCTCAACCTTTAGCACTAAACACAACTACAGTGGTTTTGATAATTTCCCTGTTTTGGTGATGGATCTCTCCTCCCCATAATGACAGCAGCAGTCAGTATAAATCTGGAGTAGAGCTTTCTTACAGACACTGGTCCTTGGCTTTGCCCTGTAAGACGAGCTGGGTAAGGGTCCAACCAAGGTCTGGTATAAATGAGTCAGGTACAGCCTAGGCAAGGATTTCCCCGTCAAAACCAATGTGCAAATATGCTCAATAAGTTCTTACTTTGCATACAGAGGGATATAAAGACATTTACAGATGTAGGTAATTGGAACATGTACCCACTGCACAGAATGAGAGACTTATGTACATTGCGAAACCCAGAAGGAAAGTTTGCCACTGGGGTTTCACCAGAGCCCAGGGAGGCAGAGCTGTGGGGCCAGCGCTCTGTGCTGGGCCTTCCAGTAAAACCCTGTGCATCCCCAAGCCTCTCCCTCTCCATCTGTCATCCAGAGTCAGCCACACTAATCAGCACCACAGATGGGCACTGAAACACACGGAGATGCATTAAGCCTTGCAGATGACACAGAGCTTCACAAACAGAAGAAACTCAAAAAAGGCCAGAGAGTCATCTATCATTTCTAAACTATTAAGAGTGTCTTTGGTTATAGCTGGATTTCTTTGTGAACATATTTTAACATCTTGAACAAGAACTTTTCAAACATGGAGTGAACTTATGCTAGCCTGCGATCTCCAGGACAGCACCAAACCCATATTTTTCAAGGGAAGGCAGAAAGCAATGTGATCAGAGAACACCTGGTCACCTCTTAAGTGTTGTTTTTCCTGGTCTGGAAAAAATCCAAATGTATTTTATGGCCAGCATTGGGTCTTTTCCTCCTGAGACTTATTTTCACATTCCTACATCAAAAATACAAAACCCAGAAGATCTACGTTCTATAAATAATGTCCCAATAGTGCCAAGGTCACCAAGCCGTTCCCTTTGGCACCAGGCCAGAAAGTCAAACATAAACAATCTCAACATCTTTCTGGTTCATGTGTGCTTTTATCCTGTGCCAAGAGAAAGCTTGTAGCCAAAAACGTAGCACTAAGAAGACAGACACCCCCACCTCATGCACAGCTCCACCCAGGTCAATGTGCAGCCTCCTGGGCAGCCTGGTGGGAAGGCAGCCAATCCTGCCCACGTCAGAGGGAGATACTCTTTGTGTTCCAATGGCATTTAGCAGTTTTCATTAGAAATTTGGGGACTTACTGGATAAGGACCAAACACACACATCGCACAGAACATTTCATGATCCAAACAGCTCAAAGTGATGTTTGTAACCAGCATGTGGTACCATCCCTCCTAGCCCCTACTATTCAACATGTTGACCTTCAGAGAGCTGCAGGACAAGTGAACACCAGCTGCAGATGTACTCCTGGCATTTTGCACGCTTCAGCACTTCATGCTCAATGAGAACAATAGGAAAACATTTCCCTTTGGATCACGCCCCAGCCTCCAAGAAGCTCCAAACGGATTGAAAACCTCAGGGGAGGGCACGTCTGTTGTTTATTCTCCAAGAGATCAATGGCCACCCCAAGCCTTGCCTTGATGTGCATCTCTGGAGATGCTCTTCTGTTCATATCTCTACAACAAAACCTCATTACAGGCCCGCAAGCAGAAAAGACCAACTTCTCTTGAGACTGTAGAGCAGACCTCACTTTCTCAGCCTCCTGGTTGGGACAACCACCTACGCAGGGAAGAGCTCTCTTCACCTTGCTCCGCACTGCAGTCAAAGAACAAGAACACACACACACTAAAGCAACCAAGACCCCCTTTTCCCAGCTGCCATCAGTACCCAGCCCCTCACTGGTAGGGCAGCGGGACACCACAGGTTCATGGTGTCCCTTGCATTCTGCTGTGCATGCATCAGGTGTGTATTTATGTAACCTATCTGAGATAGGGCCAGGGCTAGTTGAGGTGCCTTCATGATGAGTCTTAAGACCTTGTTTATTTTGGGGTTTTGCCAGAACCTAAGAAAACTTCCTCCCTGGGTGGACTCCCCTGCTTGAATTGTAACTGCTATTTATTTGTTTAAAAATCACTTTCCTCATCTACAGGCCCTGAATGCCATTATTCAGCAGACTGCTTTACTGCAGACAGAGTTACTGAACAAGTTATTTATGCCAAGTCCAGAATAGCCAGTGATCTTGCATGCGCTGTAGTTTCTCATGGCTCAGCTGTGCTAGTGGTACCCTAATGTCAACAAGGCTTTGGTTGCTACTGGCATTTGTAACTCCCAGCCTTTGCAGACAGAGGAGATTAAATGGTACCCATTTGATCACTTGCAGCCCTGATTCTCAGGCAGCTGCCAGAGGGTCAGGTTCCTTCCTCAGGTAAGCAAAAGGCTCGCTGAACTCCAACCCCAAGCAGCACTGAGGGAGGGCAAGGATCAGGTGCTGAATGAGGTGCTGCTTCTTGCTCAGCCTGGTTTGCTCAGTCACAGCTGTATTCAGCAGGGAAGCCTAATAGGTGCTGCTGCTCTAGAAAGAGCAGTGCACCTGCTCAGATGGGACAGCCAGACCCTGCAAGAGGCAGAGCAGACCGTTCAAGAGGCAGGAATGTGCGAGCTCTGGCAGGGATGCAGAGCCCGCTGAGAGCTGGCTTTCCTCACCTTCCCCTCTGTGATGGGCAGGGAGTCTGTCCCGGCTCCCTCCCGCATCGCGGCTCCCTCCCCCTGCCCCTCTCCCTCCATCCCCAGCCTAAGCACTCCCTGTCCACCAACGCCAAGCCCTCCTTGCAGCCAGGGTTCCCCAGCACACCTACGGGATTGCATCCCACGGGGAGCGCAGCCGTGCTAGCTTCCCTCATCCCAACCCGACGCAGTGCTCAGCCACCGAGGCTGACCTCCTAGCCTGTGCAGTGGTCAGGACTCAGCCTCCCCTTTCAGGCACCTGAAACACTCCTTTGGGGACCGTGGTCCTCCTGTGACGCTTCCCGAGCACGCGGAAAAGGACGGGGCACTTCCAGGCAAGAAGTGAAATCGGACCCCTGCTTTTGAGTCGAGTAACAGCCAGGAGAAAGCCGTCGCCACAAAGCCAAGGGACCGCCTGCGCATCACCTCGCAAGGCGGCACGGCTGCTGTCCCTCCAACGCTCGGAGGAACCTGCCACCCTCCCACCAGGATACAACGCTCCACCACCTCCTCCTCCACCCATCCCACCCGGACCAGGCACGGCCGGGACGGAGACGGTCCCATGGCAGCCACGCGCACCTTCTCCTTAAGCCCCTGTCCGTCCCTCCTTCGGTCCATCCATTCCTCCCTCGTCCGCGGCGACTGCGAGGGGACTCCCGGGACCGGGGGCCCGCAGCGGGCTCCCGCGGGGCGCACGGCCGCGGCGGGGTCCACGCCCCCGATCCCTGGGACCCCGAGGGGCCGCGGGCAAAGTCGGCGGCGCGGGGGGACGCGCACAACACTCACCGCCCTAGCGCAGGTCCCGGCGGCGGGGGACAGTCCCGAGGGCTCGGCTTGGCTGCCCCATGGGCAGAGCGGTCCGGGGCCGGCCGC